>CAWUDS030003294.1:0-47770 GCA_963859935.3 Lathyrus sativus
TGGGGTATGACAGATCACATATGATATATCTACACCTACCTGAGTGCGTCATGCGCCAGCTCAGATTTATGCAGTTTGTTCCAAGAGATCTGTTGAGTTTGCACTTAAAAGCTTGTGTATTAGATGAAATTGACTGTGTAATCTTCAATGATCTTGAATTCTTGAATCCTTAAACATTATGGATGGACTCCAAGGATGTATTTGAGCATCTTAGATCATGTTCCAAGGCTTGAGATCATGTCTTGATCAAAAGTTAAAGACACAATTGACTTTGTTTGATGAAACCCTAATTTGTGATCATATGAGGTTGAATCTTAATGAACTTGTAACAAGACCAATTTGCACTTGATTTTTGATGGAGAGATGCCGCTTGAGTGTATGCACACTTGGTAGGTTTATGATCAATCCAAGACATTGACTAATCAAATAAAGATCCCCTTGATTCTCTTGGTTCAAAACCCTAATTTATAGATGAAACAAAACAAATAGCAACTTGTACAAGGTTAGATTACTAATGTAATGCACGATGCTAATAGAATGATGATAAAATCTATGGTCAAAATTTGGGGTATGACATATCACATCTAATATATTCACACCTGCCTAAGTGTGTCATGCGCCAGTTTAGATATATGCAGTTTGTTCCAAGAGATCTCTCAAATTTCGCTCATTCTTTTATGACTCACAGAGATGTAAATACCATGTATGATGACTTTCTTAATTATCTGGTAATGGTTGAAGAATGAGGTACCATAGCTCCTAACGATTGAAGAATGAGGTACCATAGCTCCTAACGATTGAAGTCGTGCATACGACTACGTCTAATGGTATTTCAGAGTGTCACATTCTTATATGACGTCAGATGTTCTAAGAGATCCACATTGACCAGCTGATCATGATATGTTAGAGGAGGAACATGCTAGGGTATATCATGTTGTTGATGTGTTACCTGCATGTCATCTTATTATGGATCTTGCGCGAGATGATATACATAGAGGATTCTTTCCGGAAGGCTCTTCCGAAAAGGAGATTGTAGATGTCATTCTTTCTGAAGCACGAACAATATTGCAATACAGGAGGCAACGAAGGAGCATGAGGGTCTAACATACACATTGTTGTAGTATTTGTATTATCGATTATGAATATTATTATCGTTTATTACTTTGTTTTTTCATAGTATTATCGATTGATCCATTCACATATGAAATTTTTATCTTGTGCGTTAAATGTATTATTTTATTTATAAAAATTTTATTATGATAATATAATTATAATACATGACCTATATAATCTATTACATCAATGTATTTAAAAAAAAAGAGTCAAAATTTAATGTTTAGGGTAGATATGAAAGTGTATATACTTAATCTACTATGAAGATGCATCTCCAGATTAATTTTTGATAGAATGAATATCTCTAAGTTAGAAATGTGTATATCTAAGTTAGAAATGAATGAAATATATATATATATATATATATATATATATATATATATATATATATATATATATATATATATATATATATATATATATATATATATATATATATATATATATATATATATATATATATATATATATATATATATATATATATATATATATATATATATATATATATATATGATGATATATATATATATATATATATATATATATATATATATATATATATATATATATATATATATATATATATATATATATATATATATATATATATATATGATGAATACAAAATTGCATCTCTAAATTATTTTCAATAAAAAATTATAATTTATTTAAACATGTATTTATTGTGAAATGAGTTTGTCTGAAAATTTACTTCTACATTCATAAATACATTTTTTAGAAATTCTTTCTCTACCTAGGGCGGGAGAAACATAAAATAAAATAAAAAAAAAATAAAAAGGGTTACATTATGTATTTCTTTCATTTTGTTTTGCATAATTGTATTATTGAAAAATAAAACGACGAAGCAGTGAGGTCGTATAATTAAGTTCCATTGACTGACGTTCTAACAAAGAGTCCCCCTCCCCACCCACTCCACCTCCTCCTCTCTTGCTGCTTTAGTACGGCATCTCCGCCCGAAGCCAAACCGAAACTGAAAGCGCCATCGATCACCCACACCATGGACAGCAAAAATGTCGTCGTTTGCGACAACGGAACCGGAGTACTTCTCTCTCTTTCTCCAATCTCTTCTTTTCATATCAAAATCAAACCGCATTGCAATGGATCCAACCGATCTTTGAAAATCACCAATCTCAAATTATCACAAATCGTGTTTTTCAATTATACATTTAACAGTTCATGTTTTATCTACTCCTAATGTATTATTATTACTTTTTTGTGTATTTCTATTTAAATTCAGTATTTGAAGTGTGGTTTTGCCGGTGAGAATTTTCCTACCTCCGTTTTTCCTTGTGTTGTGGGGAGGCCAATGCTCCGATACGAAGAATCACTTACCGAGCAAGAGTTAAAGGTGTGACAAACCTGATTTTTAAGATTTTTGAATTGTGTTTTGTGCTTTGTTTGATCTACTAGATGGCACGTGATTCTTGGTAGTATGATTTTATACAAGCTCATAGTGATTTCTGGGTTAGTTACTGAGGGTCACACATTGATTATAGATATGTCCAATGTAGTGCTCATTCTACAGTTGGATTTTGTTTAAATACAAAACTTCATTAAGTGCTTACAATATAAGTTTTTATGGACTATGAAGCACAAACTCCGATACGGACACCGGGACACCGGGACACGACACAACACTACACTGATAATGTCAATGTCAAAAACTATCAAAAAGATAGGACAAAACAGACATTGATAATGTTAAAAACATAGGACATCAACTCCGCTACATATATGATAATATTTGAGTTTTTTTAATCCATTTCTTATTAAAAGAGTTAAAACTATTCCAATCAAAATTAATATATTTAATTCCTTATCGATAACATTGCATCAATATGTGTTTAATCCTTTTAGATGTGTGTGAGATTTGTCCAAAAATGTATAAAAGTGTGTTGAAGCAAAGAAAAAAACAGTTTGGGTTTGAAACACTTGTCTCTGGCACTTGTGGTATGAGTGTCATACGCCAGGCACCGATTCAAAGAGTGTCAAAGCAAATTTTTTTTTTTGGACAGTCATCTGACTTTTCAGACACTTGTTTGACTTTTATGATGCGTGTCGTACAAATATCATACAAGTGTCAAACACCGACGTGTGTCAGACACCGTGACTCGCCTAATCCTAGAGGCGTCCGTGCTCCATAGCTTATGAGTATGTCTTTATCTATAAGCTATTTTTGTAACAAAGGATAAAATAGACCAATCCAAACTGTCTCACAAGGGTTTATGCTAGGAGATAAGCTTAAATAATCCAATCCAGGCTTTTGTTATTGGGCCAAAATCTCTGTTATTGAGCCAAGATTACTGTTATTCCTTCCCATTTTTCAGTTTTTTGGGGTTTAGTTAAACCGTAATCCCAAATTCTAAGATGATATTAGAGCCTATTTCAGATATGTTATTGGGTCAATGTTTTTAGACTTACATTGTTCATGTTTTCAAAAGTTTAGTTGTAGGCGTTCGAGAGTGTATCCCTGTTATTCCACCCGCATTAATCCACACTTTAGAGTTTTTAGATGGCCATTTCTGAATTTTTCAGATTCCCACATCAACTAGAGACATGTCTCAGGCAGTGTTTGCAATGTTTGGATAGCTTCATTATACAGGTCGGTGTTGTGGGTTGAGTTAGCCGTTAAGTCTATTCATCATAAACAATAATATATGCACTTTGATTTCTTGATTTTATGATGTTGCTTAGGTCTTGTGAGATTTATTATTTACATTTTAAGTTATGCTCTGTTTAGGATATTGTTGTTGGCGAGGGATGTGCAGACCTGCGACATCAGCTTGATATATCTTATCCTGTGACGAATGGAATTGTCCAAAACTGGGATGACATGTGTCATGTGTGGGATCATGCATTTTACAACGAATTAAAAGTAACCTTTTGGCGCTTCTTTCTCATTGTTCTTTCAACCGTGACTGTTTGATATCGTAGCTAACTCTGGGCCATAATTTTACTGACAGATTAATCCTCAAGACTGTAAGATTCTACTTACTGATCCGCCTCTTAATCCCTCAAAGAATCGTGAAATAATGGTTAGTGCAATGCCAATTATGCTCTCCCTTTGCTAATTTCTTGTATATTAAATTGTGTTAGATGTAATTGTTTATGTGATTTGACCTGGCAGGTCGAGACAATGTTTGAGAAGTACAATTTTGCTGGAGTGTTTATCCAAATCCAAGCTGTTCTAACATTATATGCTCAAGGTGCTTATAGAGATGAGTGAAGGTTGATGTTTTGTTGTTTTTTTTATTTTTAATCTCATCCTAATTAGAGCTTACACCCCATAATTTCTGTTACTCATTCTTGGTAACTTCTAACTCTAATCATAACATATACCTATTTATAAACCTTGGATATTCTATAATGTATGATAATTTTATTTCACACATCAAATGTGGTGACATCATATATCCTAATTTGCAAGGCTTTGACATAAGGCGTATTTGTGACTTCAACAATCAAGTAACAAATAGCAGGAACCAAAGTCCACACGTACACTGATTTCCACAAATTATATCTTTTGACATAAGCTATTTAATGTAGACTACCTTTTATTAATATGCAATCTCTGTGCCTTCATAACACTTCTTTGCTTGTCTCAGGTTTGCTGACTGGATTAGTTATAGACTCGGGAGATGGTGTCACTCATGTGGTAATTAATTAACTATGTTGATCACTATGAGGGTGCTGATACTAGATTCTATCTCTTATTGTTATATAACTATGTTATGAAGCTTTACAAACTTATGTCCTTTTGGTCACTAATAATAAGTAACAAATAGTGGATTCAATGAGTTGAGTTACGTATCTAAATCAAACATCTGACAATTTCATAAATATTCTAAACTCATAAATATTCTAAACAATATTGTATGTTAATCTTAAGAAATATTGATACAAAAGTACTATATTGGCTGACAAACTCTATTGCAAAGTTGGTTATGGATGGATTACCTGCTGGGTGCTCGTCTGATGCATAGAAAGTATTCATTCCACAATCACAAAGGGGGAAGCACCAGGTATAGGCCTAGAAAAACAAGAGATTGCAGTTTCTATTTTTGATGGTAAAATAGACTTCATTCAAATGCTATAACAAGGATAGTACAATCAAACTGAGAATGAGTTGATGCGTTCTCCATCCACATTATGAGATCAACACAAGTAGCTAAGTAAGCCGACTACATGGCAATAATACACAGGGAGATCAGAAGCCAATAGAGAATCTACAATCCAAAATCTTAATCCTAACAACCAAACTAATTTCTTCCACACATGGCCAATGGTCAAGGTCAATGAAATATCCAGTCTTTAATTTTATCAAATTACGGATCATTCTCTGGCTTGCGGGGGCTCAAATCGACTACAGGTAGTCTTAAAATGACCAATCCAACCACATGTCCAGAAGTCATTTGTATCGTTAATAGGTTGCTGGAGTTGGTGGTAGCCATGATAAGCCCCTTACTCAAAATACAGTACAAATATACCTAGTATTTCTCAGGCTTTTCAGCAAACACATGGAGCACAAACTTGAAACAAACTTAAAATAACAAAAAAACACAAACAATGATCCATAACAAATAACCATAACAACATTAGATTTCAAACTGGACAATAGTGAAGTGAATTGCCATAGTAGCTTTGGAGGGGGACGCTTGGGGGTCGTGTCTGCATGTGAAGGAGTAACCATGGGTGTGAGATTTCGAGGCCATGTATCAGGCGGGGGACGGTTAACCGGAGAGGGATTTGTGACGATTAGTTGTTGAGGGGCAGCCAATGATTTGGTGGCTCCATGAGTGGCTTAATAGGGAGAGGAGACAAGGAAGAAAAGGAAGGAAGGGAGGAGAGAATCCCCGAAAATGGGGAAGATAAGGGCCTCCACAAGATAGGAAGCTTGCCCAGACGGTGCTGGGAGAAAACCTAACAAGAGGGAGATGATCACATTATCGCACGAGAGAGATAACCATTTTTCACGTCTTATCTAATTTAACTTTAGATAATGTGCCTTGAGATTATAGTTCGTTTACTTTCACTCCTAACTTTTTCTTGGGTATTTACTCTACACACCTAACACATTCTTAATGGTTCAACACAATTTGGAGATACACAAATCTAATATTTGTGTAGAGAATTATTTAAATCAATTCTTGAAAAGAGAATTATTACTCTCCTGCATGGCTTTTGCTTGAAGCAGAATGAAATGGTGAAATTTTGTGATTCACCATTTCTATGTTTTGAAGCAATAGTTATGAATATGATATACTGACTAACCAATTATAATCTTGCCACACAAGCATTATGTAGATCCATGGTTTAATGAAGCAAAAGGTGGTTAATAAGTTTAGTTATATGAGAAATAATTATTTGAAAGTAGTCATTCAAAAAATGTTAGTAATGGAAGTTTTGAATTTTGATCCAGGTCCCAGTGGTTGACGGATATTCATTCCCTCATTTGACAAAACGAATGAATGTAGCTGGCCGGCATATAACTGCCTATCTCGTTGATTTGCTTTCAAGGAGGGGGTGAGTTCTATTTCTTTTCATTTCAGTTGTAATCTAATATCAGTATTATGAAAAGCTGAGCCCTTTATGCTTTAATTCTAACTGGAACGCAATTTTCTTTCCTCAAGATATGCAGTGAATAGGACTGCTGATTTTGAGACTGTTAGGGAAATCAAAGAGAAGCTATGCTATATAGGGTTAGAAACAAATCTCAAATCAATTATTAGTTTTGTGATCCCTAAAATGTTTTCTCCATAACTCATCTATTTTGCTGCAGCTATGACTACAAGAGGGAATATCAGTTGGGGCTTGAAACTACTATCCTTGTTAAGAACTATACTGTAAGTTAGCATCTTGAATTTCCTGTAATCTGTATGATTAGTTCTGTGTAAATGATTTCGTTAGCAATTCTGGTCGAAGTGACTTGCCTGAGAATATAAAGGGCACAGTTGGCTCAAGTTCTGCTGATCTATTAGCATGTTCTTTACTGAGTTTCTTTTCATATGCTTTTCAAAGCTTTTTCTGTAACCAATTCATAGTTGTTGTGTCTTAATGGATGCGTGTAATATACACTTAGCTTATTATTATTATTATTGTTGTTGTTATGGTGAATTGTTTTGTCCCCTAACTTAAGTTAATTGTAAATTTTAGTCTCTAAGCTTTCCATAGTAGTTTTTTCATCCTCCAATTTCTGAAATATTTTACAACTGGTCCTCGTTGATATATTTCTGTCCCTTCAATATAAGGTATATTTTTGGGATTCAGTCCTTTAATACATGATTATGTTCAATTAATCGTTGTAAAATGAATATTACGTGGACTAGAATGAGAAAAAAATTATATTATAGGGACTAAAAAAACAACTGGAACCAATTGTAGCACATTTCAAAACATTTAGGACAAAAATATGCTTTTTAAACTTTAGGGATTAAAACTGCAGTTACCCCAAGTTGTTGGAGGACTAAAAAATAATCAATGCTTATTATTACTATCCACTTGCATAGGGGTCCATACATGCCAAAAGACGGTTGTCATTCATATACTGTTTATGTTGATATCACTTATATTGCTTTGCACTCTTTTAAATCAGCTTCCAGATGGAAGAGTCATTAAAGTAGGCACCGAAAGGTTCCAGGCTCCTGAGGCTCTTTTCACACCGGTAGGTACTTGTTGCTCATGTCACTTGTGTTTTCTCTAAATGAGCTTTTTAAAACCTATCAAAATGATTATAGTGTAAAAGGATTTGTTAAAATTAGTATTTTTATAATGTGCCAGTGCAATTCCAGCTAAATATATAGCATGTATAATTTTTTGACGTATGATTGCTTGGTGCTTCCCCCCTTCTTGCAGGAACTTATAGATGTTGAAGGCGATGGAATGGCTGACATGGTGTTTCGTTGCATTCAAGAAATGGATATTGACAACCGGATGATGGTATGATGCTCCATTTGAAATCTATATTTAATATCTTTATAATAAGGTATTTTTTGCGTATTGATTATCTCCATTTATAATTTAAAAGGATATAATATAATGGTATCATCCATATCTCAAAATTTAACTATGGGAGAGTGAAATCGTATTAGTTCTAATCTAAGCATTCTGACATCTATGGCAGCTATTAGATGCGTCACTTCAGCACCTCCTAACTGATTTCATTTCCCATTTTTAGCTGTCTTTAAAAAAGTTGTCATTTTTTTATTTAGTTAGTCTTGTTTTCTAATTTCAACTAGCTATCATATTTGTTGGATCAACTGTGTTCTATCTTTCTGTTTGTTGTATGTGTTTCTAACTGAATAATTTTTAAGATTCACTTGTTTTTCCAATTAATTTGTAGTTGTTGTGCTCATATGATTAATATGGAATCAATGCACTTAAAATTTCCCTGTCTATCCTGGCTAGCTGCCTAACCATGCATTTGCAGTATTACATGTCTCAAAAGCAGATATTTTTACCTCTCATATATTTGTTGGCTGTCATGTCAACACTATGGGGATTTTCGGTTGGATTGTAGATCACTCTATACTTGCTTACAGAAAATAAAATACTACTTAATTTCACTTTGGACCATATTTTGCCTGGAAACTATTTTCATGCTGCCTTCAGTTTACCACTTTTTGCCTACTCAACCAACCAAGTAAATCCTGGTGCTTTGTGTCAGTTTTATTTGTAAAAACATAGACATGCTTTTTGGTATTTGTAATGGGTTCGTGAATAAATTACATTTTCATCTGCTGTCTTTCCAAATGAGTATCATTATAGTAGTCCTTAAATTGAATAACTTATACTTATTATTAAAGCCACTTCAGCTCTAGAGAATCTTTTTTTATAACTTTCACAGAATAATTCCTCCGTCCTCTTCTACTGTATTTTGAAAATGTCATGCAATTTATTCTACATGATGTTCTGATCTTTTGTCTTGCAGCTTTATCAACACATAGTTTTAAGTGGAGGGAGCACCATGTATCCTGGATTACCAAGCCGGTATTTGGTTATTTCTCCTTTACATCAGCACTAATTTTCTTTAATCATTTGGGTTGCCGATTTTTTTAATATCATCATTATACATGTTCACAGAACATGTATTGCATAACTCTGATTTCAATCCATCAGTTTCTTTTTCAGCCAAATCCATGGTTATGATATTTTAATTATATATAATGAGTTAATTGACATGCACTCTGTCGGTGTAAATTGGTTTTACACTCACATCCAATAAGAACCCACTTCACTGCTTTGCCACTTTAATATACAATTACTTAATTTCAAAATACATTTACAAGAGTGAGATGACAAGGAAAAACAACGGAATCTCGTTAGTGTCAGAGTAAAATTGGTTTACACTGATAGCACTCCTTTAAACTCAGTAATAGTTAATGCCTCATATGTATGCTACAGATATCTGTGATTACCTGTTCAATATTTGAAATGTTACTGTATCTCTTTATATCTTCGTATATTTTTCTTTAGCCAAAAGTGCTTTTTAGAACTCGATTATATGTTTCTTATTTGAAAACTAACAATAACTGTAGATTTCCTTTCATCTCAGTTAAATGATAAGCTTTTTTATACAGTTATAAACTAATCATATTGTAAGCTAGGTTACTTACCTAAGCATATATGATAGAACCCAAACAAATGAAGAAGCACCACATCAACAATTAATTCACTCAGCAACTAATGGGCCAAGCCGTTATTGGTTTATTCTAGAAGAAAGGGCAGATTGGGAAATAGTGGCTAAGGTGGTTAGAGATGATGTGACGTGTATCACATAGAGCATCACAGCATTTCCTTTCCTAGTTATAAAGAGTCAGAGAGGATATTGAGAATCATCTTTGCATTTTGTCTGTTAGTGCATTGAAGATAGAGAGTACTGACTCTCTATTAAGGAGGCTAGCTCTCGGCAGATCTAGGAACTCGCAATTCCTTATTCTGTACTTTGTTCCTTTATACATCAATACAATAAAGCTTATTCTGTACATTATTATTATTATTACTATTGTGTACTGTGTTGGTACGCATCAAGTGGTCCGACCTGCCGGATTCTTGACGGTGGTACCCGTGGATGCCGGCGAAGAAAATCACAGCAGTAGCCGTTATGAGAATGGAGGCAAAGGTCTTTGCCTCCATTCTCATAACGGCTACTGCTGTGATTTTCTTCGCCGGCATCCACGGGTACCACCGTCAAGAATCCGGCAGGTCGGACCACTTGATGTGTACCAACACAGTACACAATAGAATAGTAATAATAATAACAGCATTTTAAGAGAAAGAGCTTTATTGTATTGATGTATAAAGGAACAAAGTACTGAATAAGGAATTGCGATTGCGAGTTCCTAGATCTGCCTCTTCAATAGAGAGTCAGTACTCTCTCCTCAATGCACTAACGGACAAAATGCAAAGATGATTCTCAATTTCCTCTCTGACTCCTTATAACTAGGAAAGGAAATGCTTGTGATGCTCTCTCTGATACACGTCACATCATCTCTAACAACCTTAGCCACTATTTCCCAATCTGCCCTTTAGAATCCCGTAGAATATTAATGATTTTTTTCTAATATAACCTTTTTCATTTATTTCTCTTTCTTCTTTCTATTTCTTTAGTCCATTTTCCAATATAATTAATGAAAATCATAGATCATTTCATTTTTCCATAAAGTAATAATTGCATTTCTTAATTCGTTTGAAATACCCAAAACGTCTTATAATTTGAGACGGAGGGAGTATCATTTTAAAGATGCCTCAATCTTGCTTTAATATTATGCATTAAGTAGTATATTTCTAGAGTCTAGATTGTTTTGAATTTCAAATTTTGATGTAAATAAATAATTTTCTGCTTTTATTGTTTCATCTGTTGGCACATGGTGTTTAGTACTCCTAAAATGGTATGGGATTTCTTAGTGTGTTTCCAAAATAAAGTTGGTAATCCTGTTTTCTTTTTCATTCTCCCATCTTCAGATTGGAAAAAGAAATACTTGATCGTTATCTTGATGTTGTTTTGAAGGGCAACAAAGATGGATTGAAGGTAAACTTCAATTTTCTTTTCTTTTTGTTTCTGCATGGGTATCCAGTGTGTATTATTTACGATACTGTTTTTCTTCTTCCTGTATTTTAACATTTATCGAAAACAACTTATCAAGTGCTTATCAACGATGCACTTACAGAGTACATGTTTATGTCTAACCTGTTTTTATAGTCAATGAGAGAATGAAGGAAAAGTTTGCATAAACTTGTTCTCATTTTTCTTGTTATTGCTAATCAGAAATTGCGACTAAGAATTGAGGACCCGCCACGTAGGAAACACATGGTGTACCTTGGAGGTGCTGTCCTTGCAGGAATAATGAAGGTTTGAGTTAAATGTTAATTTTTTGTTTGCTGCTATCTAAACCTTATATGCTTTATTAGCTTTGAATGTTATATTGGATTGGACTAATCTGAAAGTGCAAAATAAAAACCTTATAGTATATGTTGATTAAATGGTGTACACATTTTAAAAGATAAATGACTAATTTTACACCAAAAAGGTAAAGGAGTTGTTTAAAATTTTAAATTAAAGGTTTCTAATGTAGTTTTGCCTTTATTATACATTAGCATATACTTTGGGATCAAAGTTTGGTTTCACAGTTGGAGCACTTAGAATTGATTTTGGGTGTGTAGAATTGATTGAGACATGTTTGGTTGCCCTCGTGAGAATTGATTTTGGCATGTTTGGTTGCTCTCATGAGAATTGATTTTGACATGTTTGGTTGCTCCCGGGTAGAATTGATTATGCTTTGCAGGATCGATTATACTTGAAGTTATGATTCGTAGCGTGATTTTTACTCAGAAATTTACTTTTCAACCCATTTTTACAAAAATTTATTCAAACATTAGTCACTTTAGCTTCAATTTACCTTTGGTCAGAATCAGTTTACACTCAGAATCAATTTTTTTCATCGCAAACCAAACATACCCTAAGTTGCATCTTTCACTTTAGAAGATCCAAACAATTAGGGTCTTTCCTAGTTTGAAATCAAGTATATCATCCAAGAAACATTTTCTCTGGTGGTTAAAATGCAGGATGCGCCAGAGTTTTGGATTAACAGGGAAGATTATCTAGAAGAAGGAATTGCTTGCCTGAGTAGGTGTGGCCAAGCTTGACTTGTAGAGAGTTCCAGTGATCACTCAAAAACCAAGACATTATTCTCTGAAGTAAAATCACATGAGAGATTGAGTGATGAATACTCTAATCAAAGCTATGTAATATTTGAAACTGCCTTCAACAGTTTGCATTAAATGCTGTTGTCCTTGTACTGAAAGCTAGTTTTGAAAGAACAAGAAGTCTTGTTTCTTGATAGATACGCAAAAGAATTCATCTAGTATGTTGCTTGCTACAATTATTGTTGTAACTTTGTTGCCATAAATGGTGAATAAAAAGCAGTGTAAATACTTTCTTCAGAGTTTGTACTAAGTACCAACACAATTCAATTTGTACTAATCGGTTCGCTTCAAATGACTTTTAACTATAATTCGGTTTGGTTGAGTTTGATTTTCTGATTAAACTTTACTATGAATAAGCCTAGTGATATTTGTGATTTGGTGCATGGTGCAAGTCCATATGAAGTAGGCATCATTGATTTTAATAAGCATTCAATCATTCTTCTAAAAAATTATTAAATTAGTCCAATAAATTATTGTACATAATTATATTTTAATAATAATTTAAATGAGTCTCATCAATAATTAATTAAATAAAAACAATTTATTTGTTAAATTATAATTGTTACATTTGTTAAATTATAATTGTTACATTTGTTAAATATTAAAACTTGCCAAATTTAGGAAATTCTCCCCAAAATTTGATTTGTGCAAAAGCCATTCTAAACCTGAATGAATGTATTTTTCTTTAGAAAAAAAAGAACATTAGACAAAAGAGACTTTTTTTATCCCACCCCTTGAGTCTCTTAGTTACCATGCGCGTTTTCTTAAATGTCCTTAGATTTTAGAGATAAATCTCCCAACGCATTTTTTTTCTTCAATTTTAAAATTTTTCGGAGATACATTTTCGAAATCATCATAAAACGCGTATTTTATTCGTTTGAGTCAGACTCTCAAATTTATAAATAAATTGTTTTTGAAAATATATTTTTGAAAAAATTTAAAGTTGAAAAAAAAGAAGGTGCGTCCGAAATCTGAAGAATATATCTCCAGAATCTGAAGATATTTAAAAACGCATGAGTTAAGTTAAGAGATTAGATAAGAAATCTCTGACAAAATATGAAGGCAGGAGGCGTTGGCTTGATTGCAGTAAGTAGGGACACATGACCCTTTTCTTTGACAAACAAAAAAATTATTATTTTTTAAATATATAATATTTGAATACATAAAATTTAGAAAAAAATGAAGGCAAAAGACATTAGCCTGAATGAAGTATGTAGAGACATGGCTTTTTCTAAGAACTGTATTAAAATAATTCAATACTTTTTAAACTCTTAAATTATAGATTTAAAATAATTATAATCAAAATTTACATCAACACTTCCTCAACAATTTCTAAATACTAATCAATAAAAAAACACTCCCTAAATAATTTAAAGTAATTCGTTACTCAATCATGCAACTTTTCCTAACACTGCCAAAAATGATGATGTGAGGAAAGAACAATTCTTATTAGTTGTTATCATCTAAGAAGTAACTAATATTCATTTTGTTTTATTTTATGTTTCCTCATTTTCAAAGGACAGACTCATGAAGTAAAATGTGTTAGGTTATCAAATGTTATGGTCACCAATCTCACCAAACAAATCCTACACTTTGGTTTTTTTGACTAGGTCTTTTTGTCTTAAGTCTCTTTACTAGTAAGCTAACCTCACCCAAACATGATCTAAGTGTTCACAAAAGAAAAGCAAACAAAAAAATCAATAAATTTTAATAAGAATCAAATAAGATTTTTTTAGGTAGAAAAAAACTATATATAAAATCACTTACGGCTTGAGGTGGAAATATGACATGTTTTTCCCGTTAAGTCTCGTTACAAAAGTCAATAAAAAACAGAATAGAAAAGACATTATTAAATGTGCCAGTCTAAAATTTTGTCCCGTCTTATAAAAAAACGACAACGTCTCAAGATGGACTCAAAGATAATATACATTTAAACTCTAAAATTATAAAATTTTAATAAGAATCAATTGAATAATATTTCTTTTAAGTAGAAAAAAAAAACTAACAATAAAACTTATTACATTTAGGGAGGTACCGCCTCAAAAAAGTCTATGAAAAAATGAGGTGAAATGAATATTATTGAGTGTGTGATTCTAAAATCTTGATCCATCATACAAAAAAATTTATGAACAATATTCTTTTGAAGCTTAAAAATTACAAAAATTTATATTAATGCCCGCGCACACAAAAATCTGTAAAAACAAAGTGAGGCGCGATAGACAAAAGGTGCGTGTCTAAAATCTTAATCACCTGAAAAAAATGCAGGCAAACAAACGTGTTTTTCGAGACCAAATCCGTTTTGCCACCCATATTAATCCAATTCAGTTGTTTATTGCAAAACTATTCAATTGTTAATCCAACTCAGTTGTTAAATGTAACTCGATTACAAAAATTGTATTTTCAAATTCGCACAGTCCCTTTATTCATCTTTTTAAATTTTCACTCAAAGAGATCTTTGTCACTATTTTAAAAAATTGTAATTAAAGAATACCTTTTTAAAAAATCCACGTTTGTAGCTTGTACCGTTGTCCAAAAACAACTAACTCTAACCTCTTCACACTACATTTATTTTTCTAACATATCTTTTATTTAAACCCCTAAGATACTATTTTTCCATATATCATACATACATATCAAACCACTCTTAAAGAGACTCACTCACATTTCCCATATCATACTTCTGTGAACCAATTCAGGTATCATGAAAAACACAAACACATGCATTCCATGTGACATTTTTTGACATTGTTTCTTGTTTTTTTTTTTTTTTTTTTAACATTGTTTCTTGTTTTTAACATTGTTTCTTAGTATTTTAACATTGTTTCTTGTTATTTTAACATTGTTTTTAACATTGTTTCTTAGTATTTTAACATTGTTTCTTGTTTTTTTTTTTCTTTTTCAGGTGAATTAATCAAGAACTTTTTGAGATGGAGAATTCCAACTATGAAAACGGTTTCCAACAAATTATTGTAAAGCTAACAACCGAACCATCACTTGTTCCGCCATCCGAGGAAACAAAGAAAGGACCATACTTTCTATCAAACCTTGATCAAAACATTGCTGTCATTGTTCGAACCGTTTATTGTTTCAAAAACAAAGACAAGGGAAACGAGAATGCTTGTGAAGTGATCAAGAATGCATTGAAAGATGTTCTTGTTCATTACTACCCTCTTGCTGGGAGGTTAAGTATAAGCTCAGAGGGTAAACTGATTGTGGATTGTACAGGAGAAGGTGCTCTTTTTGTTGAAGCTGAAGCTAATTGTTCAATGGAGGAAATTGGTGATATTACAAAACCTGATCCTAGGACTCTTGGGATGTTGGTTTATGATATTCCTGATGCTAAACATATTCTTCAGATGCCTCCTTTGGTTGCTCAGGTATGTTTTGTGACTAGTCTTTTCTTATCTTGAAACTAATTTTTTTAGGGTGGTCCCTAATTTTTTTTAATAAAATGTTTTAAAGTTTAGATATTTTAGATATTCAATTTCGATTTTGTTTATTTGCAATTTGGTTATGTATCGTAATTGTTTATGTAACATGATAATTAAACATAACAATCGAACTGTTACGTGGAACATAACTGTTTGATTATTTTTTCAATATTTCAGGTGACAAAATTCAAATGTGGAGGTTTTTCTCTTGGACTATGCATGAATCACTGTATGTTTGATGGAATTGGTGCTATGGAGTTTGTGAATTCATGGGGAGAACTAGCAAGAGGTTTACCAATCTCGATCCCTCCGGTTCTTGACCGAAGCATACTTAAAGCGCGCAATCCGCCAAAGATTGAGCATTTGCACCAAGAATTTGCTGACATTGAAGACAAATCAAACACTAGTAGCTTATACGAAGACGAAATGGTGTATAGGTCATTCTGTTTCGATCCCGAAAAACTAAAAGAATTGAAGAAAAAAGCCATGGAAGGTGAAAACAGTGTGCTTGAATCTTGCACAACATTTGAAGCACTTTCAGCATTTGTTTGGATAGCTAGAACAAAAGCACTTAAAATGCTTCCAGAACAAGAAACAAAGCTTCTTTTTGCTGTTGATGGAAGGGCAAAATTTGAACCAAAGCTTCCAAAAGGGTATTTTGGGAATGGAATTGTGCTAACAAAATCTGTTTGTAAAGCAGGTGAAATTACAAACAAGCCCTTTTCACATACTGTGAAACTTATCCAAGAAGCAATTAAAATGGTGAATGATGGATACATGAGATCAGCTATTGATTATTTTGACGTAACAAGAGCTAGGCCTTCTTTGGCTTGCACACTCTTGATCACAACTTGGTCCAGGCTTTCTTTTCATATCACTGATTTCGGTTGGGGCGAACCGGTTCTGTCGGGACCGGTTGGCTTGCCGGAAAAAGAAGTGATTTTGTTCCTTTCACATGGTCAGGAGAGGAGGAACATCAATGTGCTTCTTGGTTTGCCTGCTCCTGTCATGAAGATCTTTCAAGATTTGATGAAGATTTAGGATTTTCTTGTTATGAAATATATATGATTTGATTATGTTGTTATTTACTATTATGGCTATGTGATTTCTTAAAGTGAGTATTTATTATGTTTATGAATTTATTGGTGCTACTTTAGTCAATAATTAATGTCCTTGTATTAATAATTTATTTATATTAATATATAAATATAAATATATTTTTGATGGCTGATGTAGTTTGTTTATATGAAATACATTATATTGTTATTTTTTGGGCTTGACCTGAAAACATTTTTTGAAAATTTAATATTTGATTAAAAAATAAATAACTATCTCAAACCGGAATTTAGATATGATATTGTAATACTCCATATTCTTTAAATTACTTTAAATAATATTAGTTGAGATCAGATGAGTTCTTATATATTCTGAGAGTTATCAGTTGTGATAATTAGAGTAACTAGTAAATTCATATTGATTTAATTAATATTATTTGACTCTAACTTTCTATTAATTGGTACAATTGAAACATTTTGATAACTTTAATATTCAACATTTACCAATTAATACTCTTTTCTATCATCCATATTAATTAGTCTTACTAACTTATAGAGAAATAATATGTTTACACTAGTTTGACATTTACACCTTATATCCATACGGTAAGGGAGTACCTTTTTATTTTTGTTTATTATATTTATGGAAATTGAAAATTGTGTCAATGCAAAGTAAAGCTTAAAAGCTACGGTGTATGTACTGGGTGTCGTAAATGCAGTGTCAAAATAGCATTCCTCCTAACTTATAATAATACTTCTATGTATTATTTTTCCATTCATTTTCTTCATTCTACCAAAGTGGGAAAAATAGTAATAGGAAATAGAGAGAAAGAGGAGAAAAGGGGAAAGAAGATGGAAAACTTAGAGGAAGAAGAAAGATGAAGTTCTTCATCATTCATCATCTCATCTTCAAAGATTGATTTGTGTGAAGAATTCTGATTTACCAAAGACCGTATTTAGGACCCGATATGACCATTATGAATTTCTTGTGATGTCTTTCGGTGTGACGAATGCTCCAGCCGTTTTCATGGATTACATGAATCGAATATTTCAACCTTACTTAGATTAATTTGTGGTGATCTTGATTGATGACTTTCTTATTTATTCTCGTACTCCATAAGAGCACAAAGAACATCTAAGAATCGTTCTATTGGTGTTGCAAGAGAAACAACTTTTTTCCAAGTTAAGCAAGTGCGAGTTTTGGATGACGGAAATAAAGTTTCTCGGTCATGTGATATCTTAAGGAGGTGTGGCAATAGATCCATCAAAAGTCAAAGTGGTGATTAATTGGGAAAGACTGAGGAATGCTTTCAAAGTAAGAAGTTTCTTAGAATTGACAAATTACTATAGGAGATTCATCAAAGGTTTTTCTGAGTTGGCTTTACCAATGACCAAACTTACTCGGAAGGAGATTCCTTACAATTGAGATTCAAGTTGTGAATAAAGTTTTGCAAGTTTGAAGGAGAGATTGACGACTACTCCTGTTTTGATTATTCATGATCCTAGTAAGCCTTATGAAGTATTTTGTGATGCATTTAAGAAGGGATTAGGAGGAGTTTTAATGCAGGGTGGTCAGATTGTAGCTTATGCCTCTCGTCAGTTAAAGGTTCATGAAGAGAATTATCCAACTCACGATCTGGAGTTAGCGGTTGTTGTTTTTACAATGAAGGTATGTCGTCACTACTTGTATGGAGTGCGCTTTGAGATGTTTAGTGATCACAAGAGTTTAAAGTATTTGTTTGATTAAAAGGAGTTGAACATGCATCAAAAGAGGTGGATGGAGTATTTGAAGGATTTTGAATTTGAACTGAAGTATCATCCAGATAAATAAAATAAGGTGGTGAATGCGTTAAGTAAGAAAAAAGTACATAAAGCCGAGTTGATGATGTTTGACTATGCGTTGTTGGAAAAGTTTTGAGACCTTAATCTTCAATTTTTTTGGACTCAGAATGGTGTGATAATGAGAAATTTGAATGTTAATTCCACTATAAGGGAAGAAATTCAACAAGGACAAATGACAGATACAAAGTTGCAAGGGATGTTGGATCAACAGAGTTTCACTCTTGCCATAGATGGAGTTGTTCTTTTTAATCAAAGGATTTGTGTTCCGGATGATGTAGAGTTAAAAAGGAAGATTTTGGAAGAAGCTCATAAATGAGGTTTTACCATACATCCCGGTTCCTCAAATATGTCTCAAGACTTGAAAAAAGACTATTAGTGGTCTGGGATGAAAAATGATATTGCAGAATATGTAGCCGAATATGTGGTGTGACAACAGGTGAAGATTGAGCACCAGAAACCGGGTGATTTGTTGCAACCGTTAGAGATTCCGGTATGGAAATGGAATATCATTTAAATGGATTTTGCAATGGGTTACCTTGTACGCAAGGTGGTTATGATTCTATATGGGTAATTATGGATTGGTTGACAAAGTTTGCAAATTTACTAGCAGTGAAGAATACTTACAAGGCAAGTCTTCTTACACGGTTGTTTGTTGAGGAAATTGTGAGACTACATGGTGTCCCCTCTAGTATTGTGTCCGATAGAGATCCAAGATTTTAGAGAGCTTTTCAACAAGCTACAAGATCTAGGTTGTGCTTAAGTACATCGAATCATCCCCAGACGGATGGTCAGACGGAAAGGACGATACAAACGTTGGAAGATATGTTGAGAGCTTGTGTGCTTGAAAGTGGAGAAAATTGGAAAGAGCTTTTGACATTAATTGAATTTGCATAAACAACAGTTACCAAACAAGTATAGGAATGGCTCCTTACAAAGCTTTGTATGGAAGAAAGTGTAGAACATTTTTTTGTTGGACGAAAGTTGGTGAAAAACGGATTCTAGGACTGGAAATTATGCAAGAAACTACAAAAAAGATAAGAATGATACGTGAAAAGGTATAAAAGGCATAAGAGAGTCAAAATAGTTATGCAGATAATCGAAGGAGGCCTTTAGAATTTGAGGAAGGTGATCATGTATTTTTGAAGGTTACTTCAAGATAGAGATTCAAAGGACCGTTTAAATCGCGAAAGTTAAGTCCGAGGTACGCGAGACCATATCATATTTTAGAAAGGATTAGCGAAGTTGCTTACTGATTACAACATAAAACACACAACATTACCTACACGAGACTGTAACAGCCCAATTTTCATTAATTAATTAGTAATGTTAATTAATTTAATTAATTGACTTATTTTAATTAATGGATTTATTTGGTAGAGAATTTGTGAGAAGAGAAATGGGAAGGAAAGAAAATAAGGAAGTATATAAGGAAAGTGGAAGAGAAAAGAAAAGCTAGTAAGATAAAGGAAATAGAAGAGAAAGAATAGAGAAAGAGGAGAAAAGAGAAGAGAAGAGGGAAACTTGGAGAAATCATCAAGAATCAACTTCAAGCTTCAATCCAATCAAGGTAGGGGTGAGAAACATTATTATCTAGTCAATGTATGTGGTTATGTATGTGTGGGTTGGGTTTTGTTGTGAGTTTTCCACCATTTTTCAAGCTAGGGCAAAATGGATTTAATCGGTAGAATCGTAGTTTAATCGGTTAGAAACTGGAAATAATGCCGTAGAATAGTCGGGTGATGTGTGGTTAAGTTGTTGGTACTAATTTGGTGAAGAATCGGTCGATTATTGGTGGATTGGAAGTTGGGAACAGATTGAGGGTCCTGTCTTCGCAGATTCGCTGGCTCTCGCCAGGCGAATGAAGGCGAAGCTCAGCGAATGCTAGCGAATAATTCAGAATTAAATCCCAGTGGTCTTCGCTGGCAAGTTCTCCAAGCAAAGGATAGGTAGCGAAGGTTCACCAGGAGAATCCTTCAGCGAAGGGCAGCGAACCAAGTCAGTAGCTACTGACTTTGCTCGCAAGGGAGTTCACCGGGCGAAGGCCCAGCGAGCATTCGCCACGAGGCTTCGCCAGGCGAATGGTGGCGAATTAGACAGTGTTGTTTCTGTTCTGTGATTTTCATCTGATGAGTGGTTGCTTGGTTCGAATAGGTTAATACACATATGAATCGAATAGTATGTGTACTATTGAAATGAGAGATGTTGTGGGTAGCCGTAAGGCGTGAATCCTAAATTATAAAATGTAATTGATAACGTAATGCATTGTTTAAATCGAATAATAATGCATGAGAATATATTATGAGTATATGTGCATTGGGTGCTAATGTAGTGATAGTATTGAATTATGAATACATTGATGATGTTATGTACAATTATGTGATAAGTATGCATGAGAACATTGTGGATATGTGTGCATAGCTTGTAATTGTAATATTGGTATTGTGATGTGAATACCTTGATTGTTGAGATATATGTTGTATGTGCAATCATGATGTAATTCTTGAAGGGATGAATTATTTGAATGCATGAGATTAAGACGCGAGAACGGTCTTAAGTGTATTTTTGTTGGTTGATTGCATATACATCATTTAGTCAAGAGGCAATGTTTGCTAGTTTCGTGGAGACTAGTGGCTTGTCCCAAACCTAGAAGGGTGGGTTTGAAGCCTAGGGGACGGGCTTTGTTGTTATCGGTCTAGAAGGGTGGACCCGGTTTAAGTGTAAAAACCGAAAAATGATAACAAGTGTTGGTACCACATTGCATTGAGTTGTTTTAGAGTCACATAGCATAAATGTCATTGATATATGAAATATGTTTGTGAGTGAATGTATATTGGATAATTGTGAATTGTGCATGATGAGATATGCTAGATGAATTGTGGTGAGAAATGTGGATTATATGTAATTGTTACTTGTGTGTGTATATATATATATATATATATATATATATATATATATATATATATATATATATATATATATATATATATATATATATATATATATATATATATATATATATATATATATATATATATATATATATATATATATATATATATACATATATAAAATTTTATGCATTGATTATTATGGTAATATTTCTCACCCTTCTGCTGTTTTATAATGCTCTATGAGGCATTGCAGATTAGGTTGCTGGAGGTTTCTTTTGTGAAGTATAGCTTCATTCTTTTGAGTCGGACTGCTCTGATTATGTAACACCGGGTAGTTAGGCTTGTATAGCATTCTTTTATGATACACTTGTGATGTATCAGTTGATGATGTTTTGTAACATGAATGATATTGATGAACCAACTGGATAACATGTATTTGTGTGATTAAATATTTTGAGGTAATTCAAATGTTTTATCTTCCGCTTTAATTCTAAATATCGAGATGTGGGTTTAAGGACTAAGTTCCTCTACTTTGAAAACTATCCTACTGTTGCATATTTTTATAGAGCAGGTGTTGAGTGTTTTATTGGTAATAATGTGACATACTTCTTTTATATCGTATTTTAAATTATACTCTGATAAAATTTATATGTGCATATTTATATATATATATATATATATATATATATATATATATATATATATATTATTGTTTATTTGGGGGTATAGAAGGGGGTGTTACATTAAGTGGTATCAGAGCAGGTCGGTCCGTCCAGCCAAGTTGTTAGTGTGTTGTTCTCCGTGTATATTGATATGTGTGTGTGTTACACTATCGATATTGGTGTTCTTACGTGGTTTTGTTGTTGGAATTCAGTAAGATGGTTGCAGGTAGGAATGACGAAGCAATTGCGGAGGCTTTGACGAGATTGGCTGGGGCAATTGGACAGAATCCTCAGGCCAACGTGAATGGGGGAAATAATGCTGACGATGAATTCCATGCTTTGGGAAGGTTCCAAAGGAATAATTCACCGACATTCAAGGGAACCCATGAGCCTGACAAAGCACAAATTTGGTTGAAAGCTATTGAGAAGATTTTTCGGGTTATGAATTGTTCGGATGCACAGAAGGTGCAGTTCGAAACTCATATGCTCGAAGAGGAAGCCGAGGACTGGTGGGGTAATACTCGCCAAAGATTTGAAGAGGATGGGATTGTGATTACTTGGAATCTTTTTAGAGAGACATTTCTGGAGAAGTATTTCCCAGAAGATGTGCGCGGAAAGAAAGAGATTGAATTCCTTGAACTGAAGCAAGGTAATTCGACGGTAGCTGAGTATGCAGCAAGATTTGAGTTGATCAAGTTTTGTCCTCACTACAACACTGTTAATGTTGAGAGATCTAAGTGTCTCAAATTTGTGAATGGCTTGAGGCCTGAGATCAAGCAAGCTACTGGGTATCAGGAAATCCGACGATTTTCTGAGTTGGTAAACAAAAGTAGGATTTATGATGAGGATAGTAGGGCTCGGTCTAGCCACTACAAGAACCTAAGTGATAAGAAAGGAAAGGGCCAATTCCGAGTAAAACCTTATGTGACTCCTGCTGAAAAGGGGAAACAAAGGGTTGGTTTCGGTAAGAAACCAAGTGGGGGAGTTTCTACTCCGGTGAGGTGTTATAGGTGCGGTGAAGAGGGACACCGTGCTCCGGAATGCAAAAGTGTTGAGAAAACGTGTTTCAAGTGTGGCAAGCCAGGCCACAAGGCTCTTGAGTGCAGAAGCGGTACGAGTGTGACTTGCTACAATTGTGGTGGGCAAGGGCACATTAGTACCAAATGTGATAAGCCGAAGAGGAATCAAGGGAGCGGTAAAATGTTCGCTCTATCTGGATCTGAGACTGCTAGTGATGATCGCTTGATCAGAGGTACGTGTTTTATTAATGGTATACCTTTGATCGCTATAATTGATACTGGATCTACGCATTCTTTTATTTCTCTGAAGTGTGTTAGAAGGTTGAATCTTGAAATGTCTGTTATTGGTGGTGGCATGGTTATTGATACTCCTGCTATGGGTTCGGTAACTACACTGTATGTGTGTTTGAATTGCCCTTTGAGTATTTTCGGTAGAGACCTTGGGGTTGATTTAGTGTGTCTTCACTTAGATCAACTTGATGTCATCCTGGGAATGAATTGGTTAAAATTCTATCGTGTTCATATTAACTGTTTTGATAAAACGATTATTTTTCCTGAACCGGGTGATGAAGGGAATTTGTTTATGACTGCTAAGCAAGTGAAAGAATCAGTGCGAGATGGTGCAAGGGTATTTATGTTGATGACAACTTTGAGTATTGGTGAAAGTGAGGCAATTGATGCCTTACCAATTATCCGTGATTTTCTGGAAGTTTTTCCTGATGAGATAAGAGATTTACCGCCAGAACGAGAAGTGGAGTTTTCGATTGACCTGATTCCTAGAACCAGTCCGATATCGATGGCTCTATATCGTATGTCCGCATCGGAATTGAAAGAGTTGAAGAGTCAACTTGAAGATTTGCTTGAGAAGAGGTTTATTCGTCCGAGTGTGTCGCCGTGGGGTGCACCGGTGTTGTTGGTTAAGAAGAAATAAGGTTCTATGAGACTCTGTGTGGATTACAGACAGTTGAACAAGGTGACTATCAAGAACAAGTATCCACTTCCGAGGATTGATGATCTGATGGATCAGTTGGTTGGTGCAAGTGTGTTCAGTAAAATAGATTTGAGGTCTGGGTATCATCAAATTCGTGTGAAAGCTGAGGATATTCAGAAGACTGCTTTTAGAACGAGGTATGGGCACTATGAGTATTCTGTAATGCCATTTGGTGTGACTAATGCACCAGGTGTATTTATGGAGTACATGAAGAGGATTTTCCATCCTTATTTGGACAAGTTCGTTGTGGTGTTTATTGATGACATTTTGGTATACTCGAAGAATGAAGAGGAGCATGCCGAACATTTGAAGATTGTGTTATCTGTGTTGAAAGAGAAGCAGTTGTATGCGAAACTTTTTAAATGTGAATTTTGGTTGAAAGAGGTGAGTTTCCTTGGTCATGTAATTTCAAGCGAAGGTATTGTAGTTGATCCATCGAAGATTGAAGCGGTATCGCAATGGGAGACTCTGAAATCAGTTTTTGAGATTAGAAGTTTTCTTAGTTTAGCGGGTTATTATCGTAAGTTTATTGAAGGATTTGCTAAGTTATCGTTACCGTTGACGCAATTGACTAGGAAGGGTCAAGCTTTTGTTTGGGATGCCAAGTGTGAAGAGAGTTTTCAGGAACTTAAGAGAAGATTGACGATAGCCCCTGTTCTGATTTTGCCAAATCTGGAAGAGTCGTTTGTTGTGTATTGTGATGCTTCTTTGATGGGCTTGGGAGGTATGTTGATGCAGAATAATCAAGTTGTAGCCTATGCTTCGAGGCAACTCAAAGTGCATGAGAAGAATTATCCGATGCATGACTTAGAGTTGGCTGCCGTTGTGTTTGTGCTTAAACTTTGGAGGCATTATTTGTTTGGTTCGAGGTTTGAAGTGTTTAGTGATCACAAGAGTTTGAAGTATCTCTTTGATCAAAAGGAATTGAATTCTAGGCAAAGAAGGTGGTTAGAGCTTCTGAAGGATTATGATTTTGGGTTGAATTACCACCCGGGTAAAGCGAATGTGGTAGCGGATACGTTGAGTCGGAAATCGTTGCACATGTCGATGATGATGGTGAAAGAGTTGGAATTGATTGAGCAATTTCGTGATTTGAGTTTGGTGTGTGAGGAGACTTCGTATGGGATTAAGCTTGGAATGTTGAAGCTTACGACGAGTGGTATTCTGGACGAAATTCGGGAAGGACAGAAATCCGATTTGAGTCTAGTTGACCGACTGACTTTGATCAACCAAGGCCAAGGTGGTGATTTTTGGATTGATGAGAATGGTATTATGAGGTGTCAGGATAGAGTTTGTGTACCGGACCTTGATGAACAGAAAAAGAGTATTCTTAAGGAAGGACATCATAGAGGATTGAGTATTCATCCGGGTGCTACTAAGATGTATCAAGATTTGAGGAAAATATTTTGGTGGCCTCGTATGAAGAAGGATATTGCCGAATTTGCATTCTTGTTTGACTTGCCAGAATTCGAAAATTGAGCATCAGAAACCGTCGGGTTTGATGCAACCGTTGTTTATTACTGAGTGGAAATGGGATAGCATTTCTATGGACTTTGTGTCTGGATTACCTAGGACGCCGGGTAACTTTGAAGCTATTTGGGTTATTATGGATAGATTGACTAAATCTGCTCACTTTATCCCTATGCGAATGGATTATTCGTTGGAGAAATTGGAAAAGCTATACATCGAGAGGATTGTCAGCTTGCATGGTATTCCGTTTAGTATTGTGTCGGATAGGGATCCGAGGTTTACTTCGAGATTTTGGGAGAGCTTGGAAAGTGCTTTGGGTACGAAGTTGCGTTTGAGTTCAGCTTAACATCCTCAGAAAGATGGTCAGACTGAGAGAACTATTCAATCACTTGAGGATCTTTTGAGAGCTTGTGTATTGGAGAAAGGAGGAGCTTGGGATAGCTACTTGCCTTTGATTGAGTTTACTTACAACAACAGTTTTCATTCGAGCATTGGTATGGCGCCGTTCGAAGCATTGTATGGTAGACGATGTAGGACGCCACTGTGTTGGTATGAGTCCGAAGAGAGTTCTGTAGTTGGACCCGAGATAGTTCAGCAGACTACGGACAAGATTAAGATGATTCAAGAAAAGATGAGGATTTCTCAAAGTCGTCAGAAGAGTTATAATGACAAGAGGAGGAAGGCACTTGAATTTCAAGAGGGAGATCATGTGTTTCTTCGGGTTACTCCAATGACTGGTGTTGGTAGGGCATTGAAGTCGCGTAAGTTGACGCCACTTTCATTGGTCCTTATCAGATTTTGCAGAGGATAGGAGAAGTGGCCTATCGTGTGGCTTTACCGCCGTCGCTTGCTAATCTCCATGACGTGTTCCATGTATCTCAGTTGAGGAAATACATTGCGGATCCGTCTCATGTAGTCCAAGAAGATGATGTGCAGGTGAGAGATAACCTAAATGTGGAGGCATCACCTATGCGGATAGAGGATCGAAAGTTGAAGCAACTTCGAGGCAAAGAGATTTCTTTGGTGAAGGTCGCTTGGGGAGGACTGGCTGGTGGAAATGTGACTTGGGAACTGGAGAGCCAGATGAGGGAGTCTTATCCAGAATTGTTTGAACCAGGTAACATTTTCGAGGACGAAAATTCCTAAAGTGGGGGAGGGTTGTAACAGCCTAATTTTCATTAATTAATTATTAATGTTAATTAATTGACTTATTTTAATTATTGGATTTATTTGGTAGAGAATTTGTGAGAAGAGAAATGGGAAGGAAAGAAAATAAGGAAGTATATAAGGAAAGTGGAAGAGAAAAGAAAAGATAGTAAGATAAAGGAAATAGAAGAGAAAGAATAGAGAAAGAGGAGAAAAGAGAAGAGAAGAGGGAAACTTGGAGAAATCATCAAGAATCAACTTCAAGCTTCAATCCAATCAAGGTAAGGGTGAGAAACATTATTATCTAGTCAATGTATGTGGTTATGTATGTGTGGGTTGGGTTTCGTTGTGAGTTTTCCACCATTTTTCAAGCTAGGGCAAAATGGATTTAATCGGTAGGATCGTAGTTTAATTGGTTAGAAACTGGAAATAATGCCGTAGAATAGTCGGGTGATGTGTGGTTAAGTTGTTGGTACTGATTTGGTGAAGAATCGGCCAATTATTGGTGGATTTGAAGTTGGAGACAAATTAAGGGTCCTGTCTTCGCAGATTCTCTGGCTCTCGCCAGGAGAATGAAGGCGAAGCTTCGTCGGGTGAAGCTCAGCGAATGCTAGCGAATAATTCAGAATTAAATCCCAGTGGTCTTCGCTGGCAAGTTCTCCAGGCGAAGGATAGGTAGAGAAGGTTCGCCAGGCGAATCCTTCAGCGAAGGGCAGCGAACCAAGTCAGTAGCTACTGACTTTGCTCGCTAGGGAGTTCGCCGAGCGAAGGTCCAGCTAGCATTCGCCACGAGGCTTCGCCAGGCGAATGGTGGCGAATCAGACAATGTTGTTTCTATTCTGTGATTTTCATCCGATGAGTGGTTGCTTGGTTCGAATAGGTTAATACGCATATGAATCGAATAGTATGTGTACTATTGAAATGAGAGATGTTGTGGGTAGCCGTAAGGCGTGAATCATAGATTATAAAATGTAATTAATAACGTAGTGCATTGTTTAAATCGAATAATAATGCATGAGAATCTATAATGAGTATATGTGCATTGGGTGCTAATGTAGTGATAGTATTGAATTATGAATACATTGATGATGTTGTGTACAATTATGTGATAAGTATGCATGAGAACATTGTGGATATGTGTGCATAGCTTGTAATTGTAATATTGGTATTGTGATGTGAATACCTTGATTGTTGAGATATATGTTGTATGTGCAATCATGATGTAATTTTTGAAGGGATGAATTATTTGAATGCATGTGATTAAGACGCGGGAACGGTCTTAAGTGCATTTTTGTTGGTTGATTGCATATGCATCATTTAGTCAAGAGGCAATGTTTGCTAGTTTCGTGGAGACTAGTGGCTTGTCCCAAACCTAGAAGGGTGGGTTTGAAGCCTAGGGGACGGGCTTTGTTGTTATCGGTCTAGAAGGGTGGACCCGGTTTAAGTGTAAAAACCGAAAAATGATAACAAGTGTTGGTACCACATTGCATTGAGTTGCATTGAGTTGTTTTGGAGTCACATAGCATAAATGTCATTGATATATGAAATATGCTTGTGAGTGAATGTATATTGGATAATTGTGAATTGTGCATGATGCGATATGCTAGATGAATATCCATATTTGTTCATATGTATGATGAGACGTATATGACTAATAAAATGAATTGTGGTGAGAAATGTGGATTATATGTAATTATTACTTGTATATATATATATATATATATATATATATATATATATATATATATATATATATATATATATATATATATATATATATATATATATATATATATATATATATATATATATATATATATATATATATATATATATATATATATATATATATATATATATATATATATATATATATATATATATATATATATATATATATATATATATATATATATATATATATATATATATATATATATATAATCTGATGCATTGATTATTATGGTAATATTTCTCACCCTTCTGCTGTTTTATAATGCTCTATGAGGCAGTGCAGATTAGGTTGCTGGAGGTTTCTTTTGTGAAGTATAGCTTCATTCTTTTGAGTCGGACTGCTCTGATTATGTAACATCGGGTAGTTAGGCTTGTATAGCATTATTTTGTGATACACTTATGATGTATCAGTTGATGATGTTTTGTAACATGAATGATATTGATGAACCAACTGGATAACATGTATTTGTGTGATTAAATGTTTTATCTTCCGCTTTAATTCTAAATATCGAGATGTGGGTTTAAGGACTAAGTTCCTCTACTTTGAAAACTATCCCACTGTTGCATATTTTTATAGAGCAGGTGTTGAGTGTTTTATTGGTAATAATGTGACATACTTCTTTTATACTGTATTTTAAATTATACTATGATAAAATTTATATGTGCCTATATATATATTATTGTTTATTTGGGGGTATAGAAGGGGGTGTTACATATATATATATATATATATATATATATATATATATATATATATATATATATATATATATATATATATATATATATATATATATATATATTATTTTTTATTTGGGGGTATAGAAGGGGGTGTTACAGAGACCACGCCACGAAATGAGTTGCAAATTCGGGTCTTCTTCATACCTAATAGACTTCTATCCTAAAAGAATGAATGACGTAGTCGTTCATCTTACTTGGTTTATGCCAATTAGACAGGGGCATCTGTCATACCCCAAATTTGTCCTATCTGTGTATAACCTTCATTTGTACATCCATCCACCAGTTATCATTTAGAAAACCCAAAAAATATGTTGTTACTTTCATTTGAAGATGTCAGGTCAGGTGTGTATAGGCAGTATTGATTGAGGTTCAATGGTTTTGACCTAATTTGTTGATCAGGCAGAATTTTGTTTCCTGATTGAAGCCAGGGTGTGCTCCATTCAAATGGTATAGGTTTGAGCTTCTAATTAGGATTTTGTTGTCATGTTGTGCCAAGTTCATAATGCTTTATGGGTGAAGATTATCACGAATCAGTTCACTTTCTAATTAGGGTTCTGGACCATACAGTTCATATCAAGATGTGGTCTACTGATTTTAGGTGATTTCTTTGTTCAAGGTTCTAATGCGTCAAAAGATCCAGATTACTTCATGATTCATTCAAAAGTTGTTGAGGTTTAGTTATTATTGCAATTGTGAATTTAATTCAAGTGTGGTGTTGGTTTAAGTTCAGTCTGTATGCATATGTGGTTCTTTTGAGTTAAGATTTTGTTCTCATGATTCAAGCCCATTATCCATTGTTCAAGTTCCACTCAATTCCAATTTCTTTTTATATTTTTCCAATATTCATATTTCTAAACTAATTCCAAATTTCACGCTTTTATAAATTTGTCTCAAATTATTCTAGAAAGCATTTGTCCAAAAAATATACATGAGCAAAAGTTCCACCATAAAAATCCCATGTCAATTCTACAAAGTCACAAAGTTCATTCTAAAAAAAAAGCCATATCATTTTACAATAGGAAGTCCAAGTTTACAAAACCATTACAAGAATAAATTTTTAAAGCCCACTTGTTTTACAAAAATATCACACAAAAAACATGAACAAAGTAGTACCAATGTCAATACAACCTGATCTCACATGATCAGAAAGAATCAATGGCCTGCCACGCGTCGTTGGATTGTTGTTTTCACCGAAGTTATGGAGAGAAAGGGGTGTACCTGTAAGGCACTCCGATGCTTAAGTGAGTAAAGGATCAGAGATAAAGCAAGAACAAATATTAGGTGTGGAGAAGAAGCTACCTGACCCTCTAGTGAAATAGTGTATTTATAGTGTGCCCCTAGCGTAGGGCCAACAGTTACATTGTATTGGGCCAGACTTCCAGGCCTAACTCAAGTAACTGCCAGGGCTTACATGGCATAATGAAGACCATCACGTGGTCTTTGCCCTGGATCAACTACCCCATGATCTTCGGAAGATGGGCTGGCCAACTTTTTCGGAGCTGGGTAGTTGTCCGATGACGTGTCCCCATGTAGAGGGGCACGTGGAGAATGTGGGGGAAGCTCGTGAGCTTCCCCTTCAAGGGAGTCGTCTGCCCGACATATGTGCCTTATTAAGGCTTGTGCCCGACAGAGAGGGATTAAGCCTTGTTGGGCCTCATCAGCATAGTGTTGGGTTGGGCCTGCCTGGCTGAGGGGCAGGTCCCGCCCCAGTCCAAAACAGGAACCCCCCAAGTTGTTGCTCCGAGGTGGAGGAGTGACGACTTAAGAATAAGCTAAGGTCGAGGACAAATTGGAAATGTGGTCTTATGTTCAGAAGATAAGGTCGAGGGTAGCGGCTCATTGAAATATCATGTCGGGGACGTGAAAGGCGATCGGGTGCACTGGCTTTCTGAGCTCGAGGGAAAGAGAATGGGCACTGTTTGTCACAGCTGCCACGTATCAGACGCCCGTTGCCCCTCCTAGGGCGGCTAGTTATAGGGGTTCTTGAGTGCCTATGGGCGCTTCGAGTTCCATATTAGGCTTATAAATAGGTTGGGGTCTGCCCCTTTGTTACTTTTCGCTCCCAACTCTAACGAACGAAATTGTTTCTTGCCCCTCCACCGTCTACATTATCGTGAAATCACCGTCGTCGCGCCGTCCACTGCGAAGTCCTCCGCATCTCTAACCAAACTATTGTACCAAGTAAGTTTGTTCTTCCTTTTCCTTCTGTTTCTTTATTTTTTGGCAACTACTACAGCAGACATGTTAAGTGTCCCGAGGAGGCTGCAGGTTTTCCAACGACTACGAAGGGATTCCCTTGGCCAAGGGTGGGTCTAGGATACTGCTCCCGGGGACGTATATTAGTTCTAGATGGACTCCCTGGGGACAGATGATAGGGCTGGATGAGTGCCCCGGGGATATATGGTAGGTTTAGATGAATACCCTAGGGATATATGATAAATCTTGATGAATACCCCGGGGACATATGATAGGTCTATATGAATGTCCCAAGTGTAACACCCCACTTTCCAAATTAAATAAAATATAAACATTGTAAATAAACATCAGAGTTTTCACAAAAACAATGGGATATCACATCACCAATAGTTATCAAAAATACTTTATTCATTATTTTCAAAATAATACAGCGGAAATTATTATTCCAACATTCTTGGCCATCCGCCAGATTTACATAAAATCTTTATTATTATAATTCACCAAAATGTGACACGTCACAGGATTTTCAACAAGTTTAACATAAACAAATAAAACACCCATATCCCGTGTTACATATCAGAGCATCCTAAGAGTCGACTTGCACACCGCTATCCAAGCTATCTATGTACCTGGATTATCTGTACTTCCGAGGAAGCACAGACCACAACAACAACAAAGGGGTGAGAGAACATGATCAAAATATATCGGTAATTTAATACATGCAATAAAGGTAGTAAAACACACCAATATTCACCCCATCAACACCAATCACGAACCTACTGTTCAAACATCCATATAACATATAATAATGCAATATGCCACACAACACCATGCATACGGTACCGACTCATTGGTTCATTCAATCGAACCTTGGACATATCACTTACGCTCCTGCTGAGATATGATCTATCCCCCACCATTCTACACGAAGGAGTACGGATGAATCACTTACGCTCCTCCTGAGATATGATTCATCCCACCAAAACACCATGATATGCACAACACCAATGCACAACTATTATATTCAGGCACACAAAGTGCACACGATCCTCCTGATCACATCACCATACATTATATATATTACACCACCAATAAACACAAGCACACTAAGTGCACAACAATTAAACTCAAGTAAATAATCAATAAATCATTTCAATCGATCCATGGTTTGGTTACTATTTAATTAAACAATGACTCCCCAAAAATATTGGATATAAAAATATTTGTAAAATAACTATATTATTTATACCATGTTATAGATCTATTCAAGAGCTTTCCAACGCTTCAAACGGGGACTAAATCCGATTTATGGATCAAAAGTTATGGCCAAAATCGTCAAAACAGAAAATTCACCAATATACAGCTTTGAGTCGACGCAAACAACGCAAAATGCAGAAAATTCTGTGTTTTCCACCGTTGGAGGCCTTCTGGACCTCCGATTTCAATTCCGTAAAAAGCTCCGGTTTCAGAATTCGAAATCCTACCATAATATGACAATTATAACAACCAAAAACATATTTTTAAAGATCATATCATCATATATCATATAACCATACTTTTCAACACCATGGAATTTAGGGGTTTCTATCCTAAATGTGATCCTACCCATCATACACTATCACACAATCCCCATGATCATACGAAAACCCACCCTTACTGCCCGGAACTATTATCTTGCTCAAATTCAAGCCTATTTCTCCACTTCTATCTCTTGTCCTCTCGGAACCTATTTCATACTCATCGCTATTACTACGGAAATTATACCGGATTTCACCAATCTCATAACAGCAAATACACCACTCTATCAGTATCAACAACAATCATCACACTCTACTCTAATCAATTGTTCCTTAAACTATATCTCAGAACCTATATCATGGTCATTACCCAAGCCACAGAGGTTACACAAAATCTCACCAATACTCATGGTCATTATCCAAACCACAAAGGTTACACAAAATCTCACCAATACTCATAGTCATTATCCAAACCACAGAGGTTATACAGGAACTCACCAACATCGTAACAATGTACGAATTTCATCACCATCAACAACAACAGCAACAGGTATAATATCATAAATTCGTGTTCATCACTAATATTATAGGAATTACACAGAATCCCACAATCATCATAAAATGTATGCACAAAACTCTTCAATCACAACAACATTCATAAACACAGACATAATATCATATATCAATCATAATCATCAAATTCCTACGGGGTTAAGGAATCTCCTCTATCCAATTTCATGCATTATACCAATCCCAATCAGTTTCTCCCCCTTTACCTGGATAATTGTTCTGATCGGTGACAAATTCCTCCAAGATTGGCCAATTCTGACCTTTCCTCTTCTTCTCCGTTCTTCGCTCCTTTCTTCGCTCTTCTCTCAATTTCCTCTTCTCACGTTCTATCTATCGTGACTTCTCAACTTACTTCCTTCCTATCCCTAATAACCCCTTCCACTTCTATTTTCTTTTAATTCTAATCCCAATAATAATAATAAAAATAATAGTACTAATAATAATAATTATAATAATCATTATAATAATAATAATACACATAGCAATATTAATAATATTATTTCACCCATAATAATAATATTAATAATAATAGTAATAATACTCCACCAATAATATTATTAATAATAATAATAATAATCATAATAATATTCTCCCACTAATAGTTATAATAATAGTAATAATATTAATAATAATAATATTCTCCAATATTAATAATATTACTACAATTAATAATAATAATAATAATAATAATAATAATAATAATAATACCACCATATTACTACTATTTATTTTATTATTATATTCACACCAATTCACCACCAATAATCCTCCCATATCAGGGACACCCACCAATCATCATCAAACACACCCCCACCAAAGGGCACACAACATATAATAATTAAAATAGTAATAAAATGACTAAATAATTAAAATGAGTGTTACAACTCTCCCCCACTTTAATTATTTTCGTCCTCGAAAGTTACCTGATGGAAATAGTTCCGGATAAGCTTCCCGCATCCTTCATTCCAATTCTCAGGTCACACTGCCTTCTGCAGCACCCCCCTCAAGCCACTTTCACCAAAGCTATCTCCTCCCCTCGGAGTTGTTTCTCGTTCGTCAAACGAACTAGCAATGCCTCCACAATCAAATTATTTTTCACTGGTACATCATCCACCTGATTCAATGTAATTCCTCAACGAAGACACATGAAACACGTCATGCCAATTCACAGCGACAGCGGCAAAACGATCTAACATGTTACTCCTCCCATGCCTCCACTGCGCTACTCTGGTACAACCACAGAACCCGGTGCGAACTTCCGAGATTTTGAAGCCCGACCAGCACCAGTCACCGACGTGACTCTTAAAACACATATTTCCTTATATCCTCTTGATCTTCTCAGCCATCTCAAGCATAATTCTCGGTCTGAGCACAACACTCTCACTCGACTTATTCCAACACAGAAGAGTCCTACACTCCCTATCTCACCAAGCCATATATAGTGCCATTCTGACACTAGGATGGTAATCGTTATTATAGGTAACTCAATCAACGGTAATTACTCATCCCATGATCCACCTTGATCCAACACCCAAGCTCTCACCAATTCTCTACAGACTCAATAGTCCTCTCTGACTGACCATCAGTTTGCGGATGGTAAGCCGAACTCAACTTCAACTTAGTACCTGAAGCTTCCTGTAAGCCCCTCCAACATCTCAATATAAACCTCAAATTTCAATCCAACACAACATTCGACAGTATCTCATCCAACTTCACTACTTCCTCAATATGTATCTCATATATCCTTAACACGGAATAGTTCATCCACTCACAACAACCCAAATTAAAATTATGTCTTTCCAATTCTTTGGAAATCTCAACACCAAATCCGTGAAAATACTACCTGATTTCCACTCTGGAATATTCAACGGTTGCATCAGACTCAACAGTCTCTGATGTTCACTCTTCGAATTCCAACAATTCTAACCAGTATATTCAACCTCAACCACTCATCTCCTCATCTATGGTCACCAAAACAATCTACTCAAATTCGGTTACTTCTTCATAGCACCAGGATGGACACTCCATCTACCTCAATGTATTTCTTCACGAGTACTCCTACTCCCCTCAACAACATCCGGTCCACATACCCCATCACAACATATCATGGTACTATTTCCACAAACCCGACAATCCACTCTTCGACTCTGATTTATCAATTTCAACTAATTCACCAACTCAACCCAGATTTCTGACCTCCTCAAATCTCCTCAAGAATACTACTAGCAAGGTCTAACATACAAGGCTTAACTCCATAAGAAGTCTCTTCACAGACCAGACTCGCATCACAAAATTTCCCAACCGGTTCCAACTCTTTTCGCAATTTTCCTCAGTACAAGCAAGGTTTCCAAATCGAAGCATCAGCTACCACGGTATATACCGAAAACATACAGTAAGATAACACATCAAACGCACCCGATCACGACGGTAAAAGTTGACCAAATTACACGTTTCGAATATTATGCTATAATTGGATCATCCACTGACATAAAAACTATTTTCCCGGAAAGAGCATCTCGTTAGCTCTCCAACGCTTCAAACGAGGGTCAAAACGGACATACGGTTCAAGAGTTATGAATTTTCGAAGTTTTCCGAAAAACCAGAATTTTGCCGAAAAACTGCTACGGGATTTTGCATTCTTGTCCGAAAATTCGACCGATTCAATTCCTTTCTTCGAAACAAACACATACTCATATTCACCTAACATATAGCCTCGAATTAGAACCATTAAACATGATTTCTACGACGTCCAATTTCGATTCCGTAAAAAGCTGCGATCTCGGAATTTAGCGTACAACAACAATTTCATACCTAGGAGACCATCCAACACACTTTAAATCTTTAAATATTTTAAAACCCAACTACTCCCAATCTCAACAGCAGATCTTGGAGCCTCCCATTGCGATACAACTTCGACCTTTGATACCACAACCACAATAGCTCTACCCGAGCTCACACGACCAAGGAAAACTCACATCCTTCAGCCCGTTGATCCATCAACTCATCAACTCTTGGAAGCGAACGCTTATCCTTGATAGTCACCTTGTTCACTTATCCATAGTTCACCCAAAGCTTCACAAAACCTTCTGTCTGTCTAACCAACAAAGTTGGTGCACCTTATGGTAACACACTCAAACAAAAGAACCTCTCTTCCAGCAGGTCTTCAAGTTGACTCTTTAACTTTCTCAATCCCAATGCAAACACACAATATGGAGTCACCCATATCGAACTAGTTCCAAGAACGAAGTCAATGTGTAAGCTTTACTTCACATTCCGATAGTAAACCATTTACCTCCTCAGGAAAACTTCTGGACAATCACAATTAAGTGATAAACCCCAATTTCTCACTTTCCTTAACATTCAAAGTTTCCATCAAAATACACACCTCAACACCGTCTTACGCCAACTCCTCAAAATAATCCCTTAAGCACTTAGCTTAACTCAACACAATTCATTGCTCACACCACCTAAGCTTGCAAGACACGTCTATCCCATCCAACACCATCTTGTCTACTATTAACAAGAGATTGAGGGTGATCAGTTCCTCAATTTGTCAATAGACAGCCGAAAATCATGATGGGGTATAAACCAGCTTTACCAAACTATAAGAGCGTAACACACTAAGCCACAACACTGCAGCATTCCGGAGAAATACCAACTTCTCCCCCACTGGAATCATTTCACTTCTACCGACAAAGTTTAAACAACAACATGTACCGACAGTATTTTTACACACATGTAACATACCAGGGAACAACAACACTAGACAACATTGGCCGGACGGACCGACCTGCTCTGATACCAATTGTAACACCCCACTTCCCAAATTAAATAAAATATAAACATTGTAAATAAACATCAGAGTTTTCACAAAAACAATGGGATATCACATCACCAATAGTTATCAAAAATACTTTATTCATTATTTTCAAAATAATACAGCGGAAATTATTATTCCAACATTCTTGGCCATCCGCCAGATTTACATAAAATCTTTATTATTATAATTCACCAAAATGTGACACGTCACAGGATTTTCAACAAGTTTAACATAAACAAATAAAACACCCATATCCCGTGTTACATATCAGAGCATCCTAAGACTCGACTTGCACACCGCTACCCAAGCTATCTATGTACCTGGATTATCTGTACTTCCGAGGAAGCACAAACCACAACAACAACAAAGGGATGAGAAAACATGATCAAAATATATCGGTAATTTAATACATGCAATAAAGGTAGTAAAACACACCAATATTCACCCCATCAACACCAATCACGAACCTACTGTTCAAACATCCATATAACATATAATAATGCAATATGCCACACAACACCATGCATGCGGTACCGACTCATTGGTTCATTCAATCGAACCTTGGACAGATCACTTACGCTCCTGCTGAGATATGATTTATCCCCCACCATTCTCCACGAAGGAGTACGGATGAATCACTTACGCTCCTCCTGAGATATGATTCATCCCACCAAAACACCATGATATGCATAACACCAATGCACAACTATTATATTCAGACACACAAAGTGCACACGATCCTCTTGATCACATCACCATACATTATATATATTACACCACCAATAAACACAAGCACACTAAGTGCACAACAATTAAACTCAAGTAAATAATCAATAAATCATTTCAATCGATCCATGGTTTAGTTACTATTTAATTAAACAATGACTCCCCAAAAATATTGGATATAAAAATATTTGGCAAATAACTATATTATTTATACCATGTTATAGATCTATTCAAGAGTTTTCCAACGCTTCGAACGGGGACTAAATCCGACTTACGGATCAAAAGTTATGGCCAAAATCGTCAAAACAGAAAATTCACCAATATACAGCTTTGAGTCGACGCAAACAGCGCAGAATGCAGAAAATTCTGTGTTTTCCACTGTTGGAGGCCTTCCGGACCTCCGATTTCAATTCCATAAAAAGCCCCGGTTTCAGAATTCGAAATCCTACCATAATATGACAATTATAACAGCCAACAACATATTTTTAAAGATCATATCATCATATATCATATAACCATACTTTTCAACACCATGGAATTTAGGGGTTTCTATCCTAAATGTGATCCTACCCATCATACACTATCACACAATCCCCATGATTATACGAAAACCCACCCTTACTGCCCAGAACTATTATCTTGCTCAAATTCAAGCCTATTTCTCCACTTCTATCTCTTGTCCTCTCGGAACCTATTTCATACTCATCACTATTACTACGGACATTATACCGGATTTCACCAATCTCATAACAACAAATACACCACTCTATCAGTATCAGCAATAATCATCACACTATACTCTAATCAATTGTTCCTTAAACTATATCTCAGAACCTATATCATGGTCATTACCCAAGCCACAGAGGTTACACAAAATCTCACCAATACTCATGGTCATTATCCAAACCACAGAGGTTACACAAAATCTCACTAATACTCATGGTCATTATCCAAACCACAGAGGTTATACAGGAACTCACCAACATCACCATCAATAACAACAACAACAGGTATAATGTCATAAATTCGTGTTCATCACTAATATTACAGGAATTACACAGAATCCCACAATCATCATAAAATGTATGCACAAAACTCTTCAATCACAGCAACATTCATAAACACAGACATAATATCATATATCAATCATAATCATCCAATTCCTACGGGGTTAAGGAATCCCCTCTATTCAATTTCATGCGTTATACCAATCCCAATCAGTTTCTCCCCCTTACCTGGATAATTGTTCTGATCGGTGACAAATTCCTCCAAGATTGGTCAATTCTGACCTTTCCTCTTCTTCTCTGTTCTTCGCTCCTTTCTTCGCTCTTCTCTCAATTTCCTCTTCTCACGTTTTATCTATCGTGACTTCTCAACTTACTTCCTTCCTATCCCTAATAACCCCTTCCACTTCTATTTTCTTTTAATTCTAATCCCAATAATAATAATAAAAATAATATTACTAATAATAATAATTATAATAATCATTATAATAATAATAATACACATAGCAATATTAATAGTATTATTTCACCCATAATAATAATATTAATAATAATAGTAATAATACTCCACCAATAATATTATTAATAATAATAATAATAATCATAATAATATTCTCCCACTAATAGTTATAATAATAGTAATAATATTAATAATAATAATATTCTCCAATATTAATAATATTACTACAATTAATAATAATAATAATAATAATAATAATAATAATAATAATACCACCATATTACTACTATTTATTTTATTATTATATTCACACCAATTCACCACCAATAATCCTCCCATATCAGGGACACCCACCAATCATCATCAAACACACCCCCACCAAAGGGCACACCAACATATAATAATTAAAATAGTAATAAAATGACTAAATAATTAAAATGGGTGTTACACAAAGGACATATGATAGTAAATAACACGGGGAAGTAGATGTTGAGGTTGGAAGAGCCTAGGTCGTATATGTCGTCCCCTTCGCCTTTTCACTTGAGCTGTGATGGAAGGGTGAATTTGATCTTAAAACGTCGAATTCACCATTTTCCTTTGCTTTTCAGGTGAATATGGTTGCGTGGATACCTGGAGTCATGGAAGTCGACCATTAGCCGGAGTCTCTGGCGGCCCCTACCGTCAAAGGGCAGAGTCGGACAGTCGAAGACTAGGCTGGGGAAGAGCCCTTAAGTACGACTTCCCGCTTTGTCGAGGATGACTCCGATGCATTTTCCACGGCCGAGGATCGTCGTGAAGGCTCCTCTATGAATTGGAAAGTGTATAAGTTGAGGGCCCGTCATCGTATTTGCTCTAGCTATGGGAAGATGTGGTTTCCTATGTATGAGCTTTGTTTTCGTGAGGCGGGACTCCGTCTGCCCTTCTCAGATTTTCAAATGGTGGATCAACTTCTGAACCATTAACTTCTGAACATCTTTCTTTTGAAGATTTGGTAGCGTTTTAACCACCTGCTTCTAAAATGTCTTCGGATGTATAAATTTCTGAAAACAATGTCAACTAGCTCTGACATTTTATTGACAGACTCTTTGTCATAAAATTTGATGTGTATTAACTTTAACCATTTTGGTTTCAGATTTATGCACTTTGTATGCCTTTGAGCGTTCAGAGTATTGTAAGAAGATACCTTTTTAAGCTTTGGAATCAAATTTCTTTAGATATAACTTGTTGTTTAAGATGTAACATATACATCCAAACTGATGAAAATAAGAAATACTTGACCTTCTTCCTTTGAAAAGCTCATATGAAGATTTATTTATATTAGGTATAATATAGATCATGTTCTGAATATAATATGATGTATTTACAACTTCTACCCATAAGTACTTAGGTAAATTATTTTCATGAATTATGGTTCTAGCCATTTCTTTTAAAATCTTTTATTCCTTTTCATTTTGTATTGGTATACAAAAGATGTTAAACACATCATATGACTCATCTTTAGTTCTAAGGAATTTAACCCAAGTTTATATACTATAGTAATCAACAATGACTAATCCATATTTCCTCCCATTGATTAATGCAATACTAACTAGAGCAACTAAATTAATATGAAGTAGTTCCAAAGGTCTGGAGATAGAAACAATGTTTCTTGTTTTAAAAGAGGTTTTATTGATTTTCCCTACTTGGCATGCTCCACAAAGAGCATATGAGTAATAATTAAGTTATGAATTTAACTTGCTAAGTTTAAAGATTAATCTCTAGTTAACATGACACAACCTTCTGTTCCAGAGACACTTTTCATCACTCACTGATAGAAGACAAAGTACTTTCTGATTAGCCAATTCAATGAAATGAATTTATAGACATTGTATTTTATGCTACCTTTGAACACCATGGACTTATCAGGCTCATTCATGAGTATACAATTGTTCTTATTAAACATTACTTCATAACCACAATCAGAAAACTAACTAATGCTCATTAGGTTATGATTCAATCCATCTATTAACCAAACATTATTAATTGAAATATAAGAATTACCAACAGTACATGTACCAATGATCCTTCATTTCTGGTTTCCTCCAAACCCCACATTTCCTCCCTCTTTCAGAGTTAGTGTTTGGAACATATATCTTTCTCCTGTCATATGTCATGAGCAACCATTGTTCAAGTAATAGGACTGCTACTTTACTTTTCCCTTGAAACATATCTGATGCAAAGACATTTTCAGATTTAGGTACCCATGATCTTATGGGTCCTTTGAGGTTAGTTCCGAAAGGATTTTTTCTATTTTGTACCTTGTCTTTCATGTAGTGGGGCTTAGGACCACTCAAGACTCTTAGGTTAAAAGTTTTTTTTATCTTGAATCAATTTTAGCCTTTGGTTGTGAACCTTTCAGAACCTTAGACTCTAATGTCTTAAGTTCAAGTCTATTAATAACTTTTAACTTTGGAGTCTTTGGTTTTGGTTTCTTCACAACCTTTGACTTTGAAGTCTCTGGTTGTGGTTTCTTTAGAACCTTTGACTTTATAGTATTTACTCTTAACTGGTTCATAAACTTTGCTTTGTCAATAGCTGGTACAAAGTAGGAATATATCCCTTTCTGAGCAAAGCTATAACAAGAAGGTTTCATTGGTTTAACTAAAGCTTCTAAACTTAGATTGAAAGGTTTTTGTGAAAAATCAATGCCATATCCTTTGCTCTTACTTACACCATAAATCATAGATGCATGTTTTTTTCCTATCAAAGCCATTTATAACAAATTCTTGAAGAGCAACATCATGCTCATCTAGAGATTTATCATACATCTTTTTCACTTGAGTAATATGACTTTTTTTCTTCTAAATCTTCATTTCTAATTCAAAAATATTTTGATTCTAGCTCATATTGCTTTTTTTATATGTGTATGGCTTTACCTTGACAACGACCCATAAGGTCTTGAATAAAAGTAATTAAATTAGAACGAGATAGTTTAGAAAATACCTCCTCTTCTTCTTCAGAATCTGAACCAGAGTTTGAGTAAGATTATGATCTGAAGATGTTAGAGCCATCAATGCTAAATTTGCTTATTCATAATCTTTATCAAATTCTTCATCTTTGTCAAGTTCATCCCATGTTTCCATGAGACTCTTATTGACTTTGTTTCTGAATTTGTCCTTATGATAACTTCCTTTCCTTAACTTCTCCTTTTGCAACTCTAGATAGACAACAATAAAGTGACCAAGCTTCTTCCAGTTGAAGCATCATATATGGTCATATTTCATGTCTCTGGAACATGATCATTTGAGGCCATTGCTTATGCCTGAGAATATTCTATTCTTAGCCATATAATGAAACATCTTAATTATAAATGTCATCACTTCATCATCTGAACTTTCTTCAGAACCTCTTGCATAAGCATCTTCTTCTGGTTCCCATACTTAAATATACTTAGCTGATTTACCAATATATTTCAAGGCAAGAGACTTGGGTTTCTTTGTAGGTCCATCTCCTATTAGCTACATCTCACGACTTTGGATATTGCTTATCAAACTTTCAAGACTTATTTTGTTTAAGTCATTGGCTTCTTAGATATCTGTCACCATTTATATTTATTTGGCAAGAAGGCTCCTAAGAATATTCTTGACATGATTAGAAGTTGTACAACTATTGTTCAAAACTTGAAGTCCATATACCAGAATTTGAAACCTTGAGAACATGGTTTTAATATCTTAATCTTTCTTCATTCTGAATAATTCATATTGTTGAACCAAAAGGTTAACCTTTGCCTCTTTCACCCAAAGATTGCCTTCGTAGGTACCAACTAAGGATTTAAAAATGGTTTTTGCAGTAGACATTTTGATTATCTTTAGGTACTTAGAATGAGGCAGAACATCTACTAAAATGCCACACACTATATGATGTTTTCTATAGATCTTCTTTTAAGTAAATGCAAGGCTTTTTCTATCAGCAGTTATTCATACTTCGACAACTAGAATATCAATATTGTTGTACCCCAAAATTTCCCCTCTTATTTCTAATCTTAACTGGCTTGTGTTTCACGTTCATGTTCATTTTCCATTAGGGCATAACCTTGCATTCATTGAGCTCCTAAAGACATGGGATCAAGACATTTTCCTGCGATTTGAGTTTTCCCTATTCAAAAGTGATATATTTGGCCATTGCACTCGAGTTAAGACAAAGGATGAGTTTCCAACATCTTGATTATCTTCTTTACCAATGCTCATTAGATATCAAGGTCATCTTCGACATGATTTTTCAAGAGGATCATTGTACACTCAATGGCAGGAATTTTGGTTTCAAGTCAAGTATGGTTATTTAGTCATGATTTTATTTGGGCATTTTAATTTTAAAAATTTTCATTCATATGACTTTATTTTTACTTTGCATAACACATATTTTATATCGCATATTGCCTAAAAGGTCATAGAAATAATTTCTCGGAGTTACAGAGAGACCGATGAAACTAAATCTCAACGGTGCGTAAAATCGGTGGACGAGAAATTTCAAAATCGAGCTTACAGGCGTCAATTATATTAATCTACATTTTGTGTAGTTTAACCCGACGTATTCGTTTTAATTTTTTCGAACATTTTTCGTTGCATTTTGATTAATTTGAGCATTTTAACGGGTCAACAATTATTTTAAAATCTGACCAAATATTGTATTTTTCTGAATCGTATATTTCGCACTGATCATTTTGGTGTACTCGGTTTATTTTTTCGAGCACTTGGGCGTCCGACTTTTATTTATTTAGGTTCCGGTTATTTTTACATTTTTGTTTAAATATGTAGGATAATTAGCGTCGAACCTCAAATTTTGTCAATGCTTTGCATGGTTTCTAGTGCCACTTTATTTTGAATGAATAAAATGACACAATTGGCAAGATACCATGTATAAGGAGTTGTGAGTGTGATAAGTTGTGAGTTCAAATTTCACCTTCTTCACTTTTTTGTGTTTTTCTCTTTTATTTTTATTCTAACTTTCCTATTTTCATAAAAAAAATCACAAAAGTAGTTTTTTTATTATTTAATTATTAATTTCGTATTTTACTTAAGGTATTTTTTAAAATATTTTTTTTCACTTTTTTTTCATATTCATAAAAATATCCAAAAAATCATAAAATAAAAAATATTGGAAAAGATTTTGTTCTTTTTATAATATTTTTAATTTTAGAAAGAATCAATATGAACGATACAGTAAGTCACAAAATCAAAATCAATTAAAATTGATTTTTGAGCTTTTGATTATTTTTATTGATCAAATTGATTTCTTCCTTTTTTAACTAACTCTAATTTTTCTTATAAATAGAGTCTTTTCTTCTCATAATTTTTCAGACACTCTCACTGACAGAATTACACAGGGGTTTGCACACAAAAGTTTTGGAGAGTTTAAAAGGTCTCAAATATTTACAGTTATTTAATTTTACTTTAATTTTGTTTTTTTCCAACCATATGATGATAATTATTTGATGGTTTTTCTTTTAAATTTGCTCATTACTATTATTATTATGATTTGATTTATTTGTATTGATATTAACAGTTCACAAATCAACTAACCCTAATTTCTCTTCACAAAAAATCATTGGACATGAAAATCCTCACTAATCTCTCTCACACGTATAAAATCACAGTCACATCAAAATTTCTTTACATATTTTTACTACACCTAACAAATAATCTTGCATTACTCTTTTCTACCTTCAAAACTATCCTTTCTCATAGATTTATAATGACTAATAGTTTATATTTTCACTTTTAGTTTCAAGAGATTTGTCAAAATTTTAACCTCACTTTTATTGTCTTATTTGCCTTGCAATTTATGTATTTTTAAGCGAATAGTTGTTTCTAAAATTTTAATTGGATTATTCTTTTAATTTATTTCTTTTAAAGCAAATTTTAATGGAGAGATGTCAATATTAATTAGGATTTTAGCTTTGATTACAAACATAATTAGGATTTTAGCTTTGATTACAAACATAATTAGTCTTAGTTTACTATTATTTTTATAGGTATTATTTCTATTTAAGTTTTAATTCCTATTTAAAATTTGACATTGGCTTTAATATTAACCTGAATTCTAAGCCAGGTGTTTTTGGACTCGTCTCGGTGTTAATTTGAATCTTGGTTATGGTTAGGTCCTGATTGAATTTTCTCACTAGTTACTTGCGAAATTTCAAAATTTATCATCGATAAATCAAATTAAGATAAAGGATTAGATCCTAGGTTTAAACTGTTGTAGGATAACTTTTAGAATATGAGTCTCCCTTTTAACCTCAACTATAGGATCATTTGGCATGACAACATCTAGGGCCGAGTCTCCCTTAGATTTTTCTTTTATCCCTTGAGTATCTCTCTTCTCTCTCGAATCAAATCAAGATACTTAATAAATATGATGTACATAGTGCGTCATGAGCCTTAAACACATGGAAAAAGATGAGCGAATGCATTTCTAACCTCATCTTATAGTACTTTGTACGTGAGACGTTTGGATTGTTAGCGCGAAGTGCTCGCTCCTATGTCATAGACTTTAGTGCAATACATGTCACAAATAAAGTCAATACACTTCTTTAAAATCCTCAAACAAATTCGAATCATTTTGTCCTTCAGGATTTCCTCCCAAACCTTTTTTCAGAAAGGGCATGTTACCTCTGTTCTATCGCAAACAGGCATCGACCCTAACTGCTGGAACGTGAGCTTAGCGCCGCTCATAAAAGACACCAACCAAACCATGGTAGGTCGAACTACAACTGCTCTAACTTCTTCATTCTCGTCCGCATAAGGATACGTAGGCACAAGATGACGAAGTCTTGGCGAGCACAATACTCTCAATCGCCCGTAGTCCTCCGAACTACATTGACTCTGACTTTCCCATTGAACGAGGGAATATGTAGGCATAGGACAACGAAGTCTTATCGAGTCACCTTTTGTTTAGTTTCTGTTAGCAAGTAGAGATTTAGATAAACACACCCTTTGATTAGAACAACAAGTGTGGATCCCATTGAGTACAACGGACGCGAGGGGTGCTAACACCTTCCTCTCGCGTAATCGACTCCCGAATCCAAGATTTAGTTGCGAGACCATGTCTTCTCCCTTTTGAGGTTTCCTCGATTATTTTCTTTCCCCCGTTGGGATAAATAACATTCGGTGGCAACTCTGTTTTTCCGCCGGTTGTTTTTTCACGTTGCGACAAATACCATGTTCAAGAATATCCCACAACTCATCATCAATGCTTATTATGTTAGTGTACATCTTACTTTTCCACCATTCAAACTCTGTGGAATATCCACTGAAGGTTGAATGTTTTGTAGTATAGTTGTTTCTCTTATAAGCAATATAGTCATAGTTCACAACATTGTGAACGACATTACCACCAGGACCACCAGAGTTATAAAACACATCATACATGTTTTTTTCTTAGGATCTTTTTAATATACCATTGTTAAGTGTTTATAACACATACCTTATTCTAATGCCAACTGAAAGTGAGAAAAATACAAAAAAAGGTTTGAATTGTTTTAGCTTTTTCTTTCTTTTTTCTAAAAATATCTTATTAGATTATGAACACAAAGTATAGAATCTGATACAAAGTCAAGTGTTTTCAGCGAATAAAAACAAGTTCAGAGGTAAATAGTGAAATTCTGGCTTACCACACGATGGATGTTACTGTCAGAGTTATAACATCCACTGTTACATTGACTACAACAAAGACTATTTAGACAGTAATTGTAAGCAGTAAATAACACAGCAATTGATCACCCAGTTCAGTGTCAACAACACTTACATCTAGGGGTTACCAAGCCAGGGAGGAAATTCACTATTAGCAGTATCAATTCAGAGTTAAACCTCCAGTTTACACTCCTCACTTAATCACTACCCAATGACACTTCAGCCTAGAGACTCTCTAGTACCTGAGCATACCCACTCACTCCCCCTCAATCACACAACAGTGATATTAAACAATTACACAATTTGGTATGAAGAGACACCTCATACACTTCTTGATCTTGCTTCAAAGCTTCAATCAAGAAACTCACACACTCTTGCTTCATAGCTTTGAGTGAGACACTGCCTAGAATATACCTAACTAAAGCAATTATCAAACAGACAATTACTTGGATTACAAGTATTTGTCATACCCCAAATTTGTCCTACCTT
>CAWUDS030003295.1:0-61720 GCA_963859935.3 Lathyrus sativus
ACAGGCACTATGTTGGCGACCCACGGAGGGTAAGTAGTGACCGCTAAGAAGCCAGCATCGAGCTACTTTTGCACTTCTTCTTTGATCTTAACGGCCATATTTGGTCGCGTCCTTCTAAGCTTCTGCTTAACGGGAGGACAATCTTCTCGCAGCGGCAAGTGGTGGACCACGATGTCAGTATCAAGTTCGGGCATATCTTCGTATGACCAAGCAAAGACGTCACTATACTCTCTTAGCATCTCGACCAATATCTGCTTGACATCACTCTGCAATGCAGCCCCTATCCTGACGTTTCTGACGAGTTCTTCAGAACCTAGATTCACAATCTCGATCTCCTCTTCATGAGGCAGAATCACTTTCTCTTCTTGTTTCAACAAGCGAGCCAACTCTTCAGGAAGGTCTTCGTCTTCATCAATCTCTTCTTCGGCTTGATAGATCGGGCAATCGAAGTCGAAGTGAGTCGTAGAAGGTCCAGAGTCGATGTCATCTGTTATGCGGAGCCTGCAATAACAAGGGTTAAGCTTAAAACAAGGATATGCAGGTTAGCACAAACCCCATTGCCATTTTATTATTTTTCAAAACAAATATAAAACAGGAATAACAGAGATCACAATATTTGAATACGAAGAAAAACGTCTTTTGATTTATTGATAAAATGCATGTACATAATCCAACGAGGCCCTGACAATAAAACCACTATGCCCCGGGTAGGACATAGGGTTGTACAATGATTGGAAAAAGTAAATCATTACTCTTCTCTTGTCATCTGGATGATATCCTTGACGAACCAGTTGGTAAGGCCCTCGCCTGGCTTGCTTGGCTGGATCCAAGAGTCGAGGTCACAATCGCTATCTCCGCTGTCTTCAGACACCGCGTTGACGCTTTCAAATATCACCCCGCCACTGGTAAACTGGATCGGCCCTTTACCTCGCGACGCACTGCTAGAAGAAGAAGCTTCAGCTTTAGGAGAATATCCCAACCCAAACTTGTCTTGCTTGTTAGGTATCTCCAAAATTCGCCCCCAGCCTGGGGTAGATCCGGCTTGGACAACGGCCCGAGCTTCCTTGAATGAGGAGAGAGTCATCTCTGGCTTTTCAGTGACTACAGGAGCTACGTCCTTTACTTTAACGGCTTCGAACGCTTGGCATAGAGTTTCATGGATTTCCCCATCCATTTCAACATACTTGAAGGACGACAAATGGCTCACAATTATGTCTTCCTCGCCACAAAGGGTCACGATGCTACCTCCGACGGCATACTTGAGCTTCTGGTGCAACGTGGAGGTCACAGCACCCGCAGCATGGATCCATGGCCGGCCCAAGAGTTAGCTGTAGGCAGGCATGATATCCATAATGTAAAAGATTGCGTCGAACGTTTCTGGCCCGACTTGGATTGGCAGGGTCACCTCCCCGAAAACATGGCGTTTGGTTCCATCGAACGCCTTCACAACCAGATCACTAGGTGTGCAAATCACTCCACGAGTATCCAACTTCATTAATGCCTTCTTCGGAAGAACATTAAGTGACGAACCAGTGTCTACCAACACGTGCGACATAATCGTTCCCCTACACTCTATCGAGATGTGCAGAGCGCTATTGCGATTCCTTCCCTTCGGCGTCAGCTCTAGGTCAATGAACCCTAACCCATTTCTAGCATTCACGTGGGCTACGACCTCTTCTAGCTGGTTTACCGATATTTCCTACAGTACATACGCGGCGTTCAACACCTTCAGCAGCGCGTTGCGGTGTGCTTCAGAACACAGCAACAAGTTCAGGATGGAAATCTTCGAGGGCATTTGATGGAGGTGATCCACAATCTTGTAGTCACTCTTTTTAATCAGCCGCATAAACTCCTCGGCGTCTTTAACAAGTAAGTATTTTTCTGCCCCACGCGGGATCTCTTCAACGACTTTACTTTTACCTTTATCGGCTACATCAGCTCTGTCCGCTTTGTCCACCATGACCTCTGGCGGTGCAAACACTCTTCCGTTGCGAGTAATACCACTGATTCCCGCAAGGTTTTCCACAGACGACCCAATTGGTTCTAGCTCCAACTTCTGTCCGTTGCAGTAGACTTCAGCCCCATAATGCCATGGGACAACATTAGTGCTTTCGAAGGGTATCGGCCCAGCTTTGGTGATAGTAATTTTGGGCGGTCTGGGCGCAGAAATAGTTATCGTCTGGCGAGGGATGGTGATGGTGGTGAACTCATCATCTTGCTTCAGCATTACCTCTCCTGATCCACTTTCGGCCCTCCGGCTAAACTGTAAAATCCCTTCAGTCATCAGACTTTGGATTCCCTCTATCAGCTGGTCACATCCATCAGGACTAGTAGCACAGCCCATACATAGCTCTCTGCAACCTGGAAAGAAACCTCTTTTCATCAGCTTAGCTTTAACGAAGCTAAGCGGTGTCTTCAGATCTCTGACGTCAGTCAACAAATCTAAGCTCTCGTCTTCGATAATGGTGTTTACTCCACCTCCCCTATGATTCGGCATAGGATTCTTCATGACGTTTGGCACATTATCTGAGAAGTTGATGATCTTAGCGTCCACCATGTCCTGCACCTTATGCTTGAAGGCTTTGCAGTTCTCTATTGTATGGCCTAGTGCCCCTGAGTGAAACTCACAAGTCGCATTAGCGTCATAACCTGGCGGAGGTGCCCCTGTCAAGGGAGCCAAGGTTCTCTTTTGGACCAACTGTAGCTGGAGCAGAGTCTGCAATAGTTGCACGTACGACATGGGCGGTGTCTCGAGGTGACGGTTCGACAGAGGTGCCCGGTTCTGATACTTTCTGTACCCTTGTTGATTTGGTTGCTGCTGCTGCTGCTGTGGTTGTCGAACGGTCGGGATAGTTATGCTGGCCACCTACTGGTGAGGACCTTTACCCTTCCTTCGAGCGTTGGTCACGGCGCTCGTTTCTCCTTCCCGTCTCTTGCCACCATAGGGTTTCTTTCCTCCTCCTCCAGCTGAGGATGACTCACCTTGAATTTTCTCGAGTTTAATCCCATTTTCAATGTGCTCACCCGTGATAATGAGATCTGAGAATGTTCCAGACATACTGCTGACCAACTTCTCATAGTAAACCCCTGGGAGGGTGGCTACAAACATATGCACGAGCTCACGTTCAACCATCGGCGGATGAACCCTGGCTGCCAACTCACGCCACCGCTGGGCGTACTCCTTAAACCCTTCGTTGTTCCTTTGCGACAGATTCTGCAGTTGGACTCGGTTCGGGGCCAAGTCACTGTTGTATTGGTAGTGGTGCACGAATACTTCAGCAAGGTCCTTCCACGTGTGCACACTGGTAGGTTCCAGACTCATGTACCATTCGAGGGAGGGCCCGGACAGACTGTCCTGAAAGAAGTGCATCAGCAACTTCTCGTCATCAGAATGAGCTGACATCTTTCTGTAATACGGTCTCAGGTGGACGCGAGGGCAAGTGGTGCCCTTATACTTTTCAAAGTCAGGTACCTTGAACTTGGGAGGCACCTTAAAATCAGCAATCAATCCCAACTTGGACATATCAATGCCCAGGGTGTTCTGGTTCTCGATATTTCTCATCTTATCCTCGAGTGCCTTGAACCTTAGCCGTGCTTCAGCATTCAGCTCCCCTTCAGCACCTCTCTGAGAGAACACATCATCCTGGCGATCTTCTAGCCATGGCTGAGGCCCAAACAGATTCCCAACACCTGCATTGCTGTTGCCCAGCCCAACATTGACATTAGCTTCCAGACTCCCATTACCGACGCCCGTCGTATTGCCATTGAGTCCCATGTTAGCTATCACATTGCCGTTGGCACTGCCATTCCCCCCGGTCACGGGGACGCCATCCTGAGGAGTTTCAACTGGCGGAGGGGTAGGCACAGTCCCACCATGGAGTACGCCGTTGCTATCGACCCTTGAAATCAGAGGCTGGACCAAGGTTCTGAGCTGGTCTTGGCCATTGGCGACCGCTTGCATGAGCTCCATGAAGCGATCCATTCTTTCGCGGAGTTCCTGAACATCAGTTTGCACTTGCTCCATGATCCTGGTTTGATTTGCTCTGGTCGGATAGTGGTGGATAGGTCTCTGATCAATCCTGGAACAACCTGAAACAACCTGGAAACACGAAAGGGTTAGGAAAAACGACAAAGTGCTCGTTATGCAAATGCTTCATGCAAATGCAAACGTGTGTTTGTGCGTTAGGGAGATCTCCCCCGATCCTAGTGCCTGAGTGCCAGTGTTGATAATAAGAAGTCTGAGTCCAGTCATGGAAACAACAATCTCATATATAAAGAAAGCCCATCAAGGCAGTATACAACATCAGCGAGTACAAGATGAATCAACAGCGTGACCTTAGCCAACAAGTCTGGTGATGGTCAGCATACAACAATGATCAAAACAAAAGGAATACAAACAGTCAAGCACGGCCACGGGCGCGATACTCTTCTAACAACTCCTTCGTTTCTGGGTGATCAGGTAGAGTGAGTAACCCTTCGACGAGCAGCTCCCTCTGCATAATGGTATACTGAAGACCTTCGACCGAATCTTCCCATGCTCCTTCGCCGAAACAATCTTCTAACTTCCGTTTCTTAGATTCAAACGTCAGTTTGCGCTCCTTCAGGTTAGCGAGCCTTCGGCGGCGTATCTGCGAGCGGTTTCTTCATCAAACCTCTTCTCACTAGCCTTCACCTGGGCTTTCAGCTTGGAAATCTGTTGCATCAGCTTATCCTCCCGCTCTTTCCTGGTGGCTAGGGAGGCCTTCCAGTGCTGGTTGAACTTGGATATCCTCTGATATGCTTCGTCCAAGTGCTGCTTCTTCGTAGCCAGTACTTCGTTGACAGCTTTAAAGTCTTGACCCATGCGTTCACGCTCGGCTATCTGCTTAGTCAGGTCTGTCCCCAGCCGGTTCACCAGCTCTGTTTGCCTTTTGAAGGAATGAACGACTTCGTTTCTCTCGCTTCGAAGCTGAGCCAATTCTTTCTCCAGTTCTTCGTTTGCCCTCTTCAATTCGTCTCGCTCGGCCAACACCCGATTATGCTGCTGAATGGGCACGGTAGTAGGCTCTTCAATCATTGGAAGGCTTTCTGGCTTGGCAAGGGGAAACGACATCCCTATAGCCTCTGCCCTGGCTCTGATCCACGTCACGTACGGAGCGTAGTCCTGATTATTACTTCTCCCCAGCGATGGTTTTCCCCTCTTACTGATGCCATTCCAGGCGCGCTGAAGCTTGGATAGCAGATCCCCCTCTAGAAGACCAGTGAGGTACAAATATTCCCATACCTCTTCATCCCTCGGCGGAGCTCTCAAAGCGTAAGCAAACTGTCGGACCAGCAAAGACGGATTATAGTTTATACAGCCTTTCCTGCCTATCAAAGGCACGTTCGGAAACCCGCTGCAGCTGAAGATGATCTCGGTACCCAACCTATCTCTGTCAAACCAGTCAATATCCTCTGCTGATAGACTCATCAAACGCTCGGACCACTCAGCTATGGCTGCAGACGAAACAAAGGGACCCCTCTTGGGCAGATGACTATCAAGCCACCTATAAAGCAGGGGCACACAGCATGAGACATTCTTGCCTCTTTTGTTCTCGTTTTTGTAGTGAATGGAGTGGTAGACATCTTCTATCAAGGTAGGGACCGGATTCCCTGAAGCAAAGATGCGGAAGGCGTCGAAGTTTACAAAGTCGGGCATATTGGGGAACAGAATGATGCCATATATGCACAGAGCGAGGATGGCGTTGAACACGACCCAACATCCGTCTTTGGCGCACTGCTGAGCTTTACCCACTAAGAACTGCAAGGAGAAATCGGGAACCTTGTTCCAACTAGACACTACCAACTCGGAGGCATCCAGATGAAGTGAAGGAGCTAGACTAGCCAGATCAGGCTTAGCGTCCATATGAACAAAAGGCATCTGCCTCTTGATAGGCACACCTAACAAATCAGCGTATTCCTCTAGCGTGGGCGCGAGAACAAAATCCTGGAAAGTAAAGCATCTCAACGGAGGATCGTAGAACTGCAGCAGAGCATGCAACCCATTTAACTCGAACGCAAAAGGTTTACGAACCAAACTGAGCACTTTGCCGTAAGATTTTCTGAACTCATCTCTCACAGAATCATCTGCTAAAGCAATCAAACCGGTCAGCTGAACCATATCAGGGGCAGGGAGCTTGTAAGCCAGGTCTTCCTCAGAGAACCCATAACAATACAATAGGAGGCAAGAAATCCTGGATCGGGGAAAACGGTACCTGCAACACAGACACACGTTAATGAAATGCAAATGAGTATGCAAAGCAATGTAAAATGCAATCATGCAGCAGGAGATCAAGGCAACTGTGTTGTGGAGATTCTGCATCAACAAAACCATAATCCTGCTCTGTCAAGAACAACCATTATCTCTGATAAGAAGAAAACCCTGGTGTCGGACCACAAATCTGCTATGTCAAGAACACACATACCTACAACCATAATTCTGCTCTGTCAAGAACAAACGTCTGATAATAAGGACCTCTGCTACAGGACCAAAACTCTGCTCTATCAAGAACAAACATCTGATAATAAGGACCTCTGATACGGGACCAAAACTCTGCTCTATCAAGAACAAACATCTGATAATAAGGACCTCTGATACAGGACCAAAACTCTGTTCAATCAAGAACAAACATCTGATGATGAAGACCTCAGACCCCAGTCATAAACCTGCCCTGTCAAGAACAACCATCTGGTAATGAGATCCTCTGATCCCAATCATAAACCTGCTCTGTCAAGAATAAATACATCTGATAGTGAGGTCCTCTGATCCCAATCAAAACTGATTTGCTGTCGAGAAAACCAGGTAGTCTGAAGGTCAAAGTTTCCTGCAACAAACCCAACCCTACTCACGGGTATGGACCTAAACTGACTCAAGTTCGGCATCCTATGCGTTCATCAGCGTCACAGACATTCAAGAGGGGTGATACGATACCCAGAAGGTGTGGCATCACCAGCTCATGAAGCGGCCTCACTCGGCTGAATCACAAATGATCGGTTCCCAGAGTCGACAATCCTCCAAACCAACAACCCCCTCAACCCAAAGGGTTGAAAAAGAAGCCAACCGGGAGAATCTCGTCTGAGCATGGATTTCATGAGGCACTAGTTCCTGCCAAGCAAGCACGCGCCCACTAATTTCCACAACTAATGTTATGTTCACTCAAGCCTGGGTCTGGCTTCTCACTCATCAGAATGCCCCTCCCACAACAGCACAGATAATCATATCATACTGAAAGATAAAGTGCAAGAAATAAAATACGATAAATAAACACAACCTAGCAAGTAATCATACAAGCGCTAGGATTGACTCTCGCAGGGGACGTTGGATCCCCAAACTGACTCGCATTCGGGACGTTGGATCCCAGGAAACTATCAAGTCCCCAGCAAAGTCGCCAGCTGTCGCTTCCGCGAAAATAAGGTGTCGGTAAGACAGAAGAGTCGCCACCTTTCGTTATTTATCCCTCGGAGCGGGAAAGGAAACGATCAGAAAAACCTGACGAAAAAGGTAAGACAAGGTCATCGCAACCGTTGCCTGGGTTCGGGAGTCGGTTACGCAAGGGGAAGGTATTAACACCCCTCACGTCCGTCGTACTCGACGATATCCACGCTTGTTGTGTTTACTGGACGGGTTGGTTTTATCTATCTACCTATCAAGGCTGGCTTAAAAGGAAAAGAAAATGACTCGCCAAAGCGTCGCGTTTTATGCCTACGTATTCTCATCAGAGAATGAGAAATCAGAGTCAACGTAGTTCGACTAACTACTGGTTACGGGGAAGGTAGCTCGCCAATACGTCAGTATTGTGCCTACGTACTCTCAACAGATATGAGAGATCAGAGCTTACGTAGTTCGGGATACTACGGATTACGGGGATTCAGATTCATCTGTTTTATCGAGTAGGGTTAAACAGCAGTTCCAGCAGTTAGGGCAAAGCCTGTTTGCGGTGGCGCTGAAGTTTAACGACACTCTTTTCTTCAGAAAAGCTTCCTTTAACTTATGGGCCCACGGGGCAAAAAGGTTTGAAGTTTATTTTCTGTCTTTTACGAAAGAAGTGTTTTTTTTATTGGTGTTTGCAATTTCAATCACACTAAAGACTATGACCTGAGATTGAATGCGTCGCATGTCACCCAAAGGGTGCCATACTAAACATCCAGACTGTTGAAAAGAAGCTCTCCAACAGTCCTTTCTCAGATAGCTTAAGGCTCGTAACGTATGAAAGAAATCATTCATGATTACTGTATCTTAAGCTGTTTTGAGATGAGAAGAGAACAGGCTCAACTACGGGGAGACTATCAAGTCCTACTGTTGTCATGCCAAGGATTCATCCTATGGTTGAAGTTTGAAACAGGGAACTCCTAGAAGTTGTCATGCATAGGTTTCAACCTAAAGTTCTATCATCACTTCCTTATCAAAGGAAATGAGACTCCTAAGGGATCATGTCAATGATAAACAAAAACAGATAAAGCATCAGCTTAAACAGTAAACAGTAGACAGTAAAATGCATGCAATGCAAGTGAGGGAGGAAATGTGTGTGGGGTGTCAGCCTCCACAAGCTCGTCTCAACCTCAAGCCAGAATGAATAACAGTAATCATACAGAGGAAACATGCTATCAAGAAAGATAGAAGTAACTGCAATCATACAGAAGAAAATGAAATGTTGTCAAGCAAAATAAACCACATGGGCAAGGGAGCTGGGCTCTACCGAATACCCGCAAGCAAAGCCATACATTAACAGTACAAGCAGAGGGAGCAACTCAACCTCTAGTGCAATCATGCTCCTAGCTTACAGTCAGTCTAGATATGAGCTTATTCTAATGCATCAAGCAAGTCAAACAAGGCACATCAGCATAGAAAAGGAAACGTACAAGAAAAGAAAGCAGATCAACCCCCCCCCCTCTTTCAACTTCAAGCTTTAGCTCTTCTGACAGCAATCTAGTCCTCAGACTTCAACCATCCTTCATGCCAAGTATCAACTTACTTCCCCAAGGTTTCAACCCATCAAACAAAAGTTTCATCCTATCCTCTCTTCTCCAAGCTTCAGCTCTTCAGTCAATCCCACCCTCAGGCTTCACTTCTAACTACAAGTGTCAACTTGATTCCTTCAGGCTCTCCAAGCATCAATGTAAGTGTCAACTCATCTTTTATTCCTCAAGCCTCAGCTCCACACTCAATCTCAATTGAATCCTCTTCATAAGTATCAACTTGATCTTCTTCTCCCACAAGCTTCAGCTTCTCAGAGTAGTCTTCAATCACATGGAAGTGTCAACTTCATCCTTCAATTCTTCAAGCAAGGAACTCCTCACTCAATCTCCATTGAATCTTCAAGTATCAACTTGGTCTTCAAGCTCTTCAAGCTTCAGCTGATATGGCAATGCTCAAGCAATCATCCTCTTCCACACTCTTCAATGAAGTTCTCATCTTCAAACTCAAGCCCAATATCTCTCAAGATACTCAAACCAGAAGATAATTGATTTAACAAGATAAGTGGAAATGATTGTCGCTACTGCGAAAATCAGCGCGACTGACAGAAGAGTCGCCACCGTGCGTTATTTATCCCAATGGAGGGAAAGGAAACGCTCGAAGTAAACCTCGCAAAAAACGGGAAAGGTATGGTCGTCGCAACCAAAACCTGGATTCGGGAGTCGGTTACGCAAGGGGAAGGTATTAGCACCCCTCACGTCCGTCGTACTCGACGGGATCCACGCTTGGTGTTTATAAGGAAAAGGGTGTGTTTATCTATCTACGCTACTGGTTAGCCTGAAAAGAAAAGAAAAGGACAGGACTCGACAGAACATACGTTGTTCTGGGCCTACGTACTCCCTCGTGCAATGGGAAAGTCAGAGTCAACGTAGTTCGACTACCTACGTCTAGACGGGGGGAAGGTTGCTCGCCAGGACATCGCGTCTTGTGCCTACGTACTTCCACACGGCATGGAAGATCAGAGCAAACGTAGTTCGACTACGCACGACACAAGCTGTTCAAGTGTTTTTTATGAAAGAATGCACCTTAGCCAAGGGTTTTCACAGTCCAGGAGGACAAAATGGTTTTGATGTTTGTTCAAATCTTTTAACGGAAGAAATGAATTCACTTTTGTTTTATCCTTTATTAAGTGTTTTTCTGTTGTTTTGTGAAAGGAAAGAGACACCCTAGAACTATGGTTAAAAAAGGGGAATCTACCTAATGTTATCATGCCTGGTTAACCAACCTAATGTCTATCATAACTCCTCCACAGCAGAGAAGTTAGAGCTCCTAAGGGATCATGGCAACAGAACTAAACAGCAAACAAGAATCACTGCAAAGTAAAGAAATACTAGAAAAATGCATGAATGCAACAACCAAACAAGCAAGGCACAAAGGCCGCAAACCACAGAGGTAAGGGAGCTCAGCTCTACCAAATACCAGCAAGCAAAGCCACTCAATAACAAGCAAGCAGAAGAAGGACCACCTCAACTTCTCATGCACATAGAGCCTACTTCTAAGATGCACCTATCTCAGAAATATCTAGATGAAACCCTAAGTCTAATGCAGCACAGCACCACACAAGTCAATCAATCACAAAGAGAAGGCTAACCAGCCTGGCAAACTCTCATCCCATAAACAGACCCTTGAACAAAGCCCCTAATCAAATCTCTAAGCAAAGCCTTAAAGCAAAACCCTAATCAAAGCCCTAAGCAAAGCCCTAAAGCAAAACCTCCACACAAGAGAAATCAATCCCAGTCTTCAAGCTTCAAGACAAGCTTACCAAAGAAAGGGAGCTAAGTAGGCAGACTCATGGTGCCTTCCTCAGGAAAGTACCAGGAGGCTCCTGCTTAGGAATCATATCCCATGCGGCTCAACAACTGTGATCAGTTTACATTCCTCCTCAGGAGAAACTAAACTCACATGAAGGCTCCAACATCATTGGATACTTGAGAAAGCCTATATGAACTAAGGGAACTAAGTGAACAGACCCATAGTGCCTTCCTCAGGAAAGTACTAGGAGGCTTCCACTTAGGAATCATATCCCATGTGGCTCAACAACTGTGATCAGTTTACATTCCTCCTCAGGAGAAACTAAACTCACATGAAGGCTCAAACATCATTGGATACTTAAGAAATCCTACATGAACTAAGGGAACTAAGTGAACAGACCCATAGTGCCTTCCTCAGGAAAGTACTAGGAGGCTTCCACTTAGGAATCATATCCCATGTGGCTCAACAACTGTGATCAGTTTACATTCCTCCTCAGGAGAAACTAAACTCACATGAAGGCTCCAACATCATTGGATACTTGAGAAAGAGGTGAGAAGAAAGAATGAAAGGTATCCATAGTGCCTTCCTCAGGAAAGTACCATAAATTTCCCTCAAACTTCAGGATCTCGAACCTCACAGAAAGAGAGCAAACTCTCAGACTAGGACCTCAATCCATGCATCCTTGCAAGCTCCAACCTCTGGGTCTTGATCTTCAATCCTCTCCTTCATCATGCTTCTTCAACAAGGTCTTCAAAGCAAACCAAGCCCCACAACAATTCCCCAAAGATAGACAATCAACACAAAACATGCCACACAAACAACCCATTCAGAAAATACTATGAAAATACTAAAGTCACAGGGAAAAATCTAATATTTATTCCCAAGGGTCCATTACACCTACCCATAATACCCCTATAGTCCCATACCCTAAATCAAACTAAAACTCCTAAAAGAATTGATTTACTTCACCTATGTTAAACCTAAACCCTAATTTTAATCACTCTAATCTCACATAATCAAACCATCTAAAAATTAATCCTAAAATTATGAATTAAATCCTATGAGGAAGCTAAAGTCCTAAGTGAAATATCCTAAAAAGAATGGATCAAAAAAGACTAAGGGAAAGTCCCTAATTAAATTCTACAAAACTAGGTATAAACCTAAATCTATTAAAAGTCTAATTAAAAGAAAAATATACAAAAAATAGTAAACTACAAATAAAATGGCATTTTTATTTTTATTATTTTTCTACACATGATTAAGAATCTAATGCAAAAAGAAGGACTCAAAAATATTAAAATTCTGATTTTATATGATTTTTACAAAATGAAGGAAATATAAAAGAATTAAAAACACAAAATGAATTAAATTGGGGAGGGGGTTCAGATAGCACATGCGCTCAGTTAAAATTCTGGATGGGCTCTAACCTAGGGGTGTCAAGAGCAAATGGGCGCAGGCCCAGGTTATTTCAGAAATGAATTAAAAAAAAGAAAGAAAAATGGAGAAAAACGTGCTGCGAATAGCATGAATTCCTAGTGTATTCTGATGGGCTTCATAAAAGGGGGGTGGGGAAATCACAATTTGGATCAGGCCCATGCGTTTCTTTAATGAAACACGGCGTTTCAAGCTCACTCTTTCCCTCCGTTTTCTCATTTTAAATCTTAGCCGTACGATCAGTCTAACAAGTCAATAATTTCATTTTAATCCAACGATCCCTGGTCATCTTCTCCAAATGACCTAGGGTTTCCAGGTTTCACCAGCTCCATGCAAGAATGTTCAACCCCTTCGTTCTCTCTCGATTCTCCATGAAATCATAAAATTCCAAAACCAAAGTTGTGCCATTTTCTTCCAAGAACATGACTACACTCATAGTTTCATCTAAAGCCTCCTATATCTCATCAACAGAAAGCACGAATGCATGGGTTCAACCAATTTACACTGAGATCAATTATGGTAATCCTTGGTATTAATGGTACTATCTTGCTCATGGTGTTACACTGATTTCATTAAGCTATTACATGTGTATTAACATCCACTAACCATTCTAATCTTGCTCTTTAAAGAATCATCACCCTGTCATTAAACCTCATGGAATGCTCTCAGATTCACAAAAATTGATCACCTAACCTAACCTAACAATCTTACACTAACAATCTAATCTAACAACACATAATTAAGGAGATAGGAGAAAGAACTCCAACCTGCTAGGTAGCTATGGCAGGTGTGTGAAGGGCTTGATTCAAGGCCTGATTTCTCTTCCAAATGCTCCTCTAATGGAGGTCTTCCTTCTGTTTGCACAATCTTTGATGATGAGTGCTTGTAGAAGAAGATTCGAGCCTTGCTTGCAATAGGAGCTTTCCTTGAATACCTCTCTCTCCTCTCACTCTCTTCACCAACCTTGCCAACCCTTGATCACAGCTTGATCCACTCAATATATAGAATCCCTTAGAGGATCCTAGATGCTTCTAGAATGGAGTAGAAGAATGTGGAACTTCTCATGTGATGACATATTGAACTCATCTCATACCATGCTTGCAGCCCTTCAAATTTATATTAAAATCTCTCTTCATGAGATATTGAGATGGTATGTGTGAAAAATCAGCTGATCCTTGCCTTTGGTGAAGTTTTACAATGTTGCCTTATTATGCAAGCAAGAACATTACAAAGCAACTCCCATTTTTAGGCCTCAAACCAAAAATGTGTTTAAACCATTGTTTCCAAAATGTTGTTTAGATTCAAAATGACATATTACATGACCTATTTTGGATTTGTAGATTGCCCAAACCAATTTTCAATCTCAACTTTTTCAAGTTATGTCCATTTTTAAGTCATTTTTTACCAACTTTGGTCAACTTGAGTTCTATGCATTTCCAAACTCCCATGACCTCTTTTCTAGACTTAAAATGACATTTTGAGCAACTTTGATGTTGTGAAGTTTTTCATTTGAAGCTTCCTTGTATGAGTTTTAGGCATAGTCCAAGAATGACCTGTAATTCTCAAATGACCAAAATACCCTTTGCTTGCCAAGGACATAAGTAGAGCTCCACAAATCATATGAAGGCATACCATACCTTTCTAGAAAGCTAAGACAATTAGGAACAATTATCATGTTGGCCAGAAATCCATTTGAAATCTCCTTGAAGGTAAAAAGTTGCTTGGAAGACAGACAACTTTTACAGACAAATTTCAGTGCCCTCAGATGACCTGTAACTTGCAAGAGCTATAACTTGAGTTCTATAAACCATATTGATGACTTCCACAACTCAAATTAAAGCTATGAAGATACTCTACAAGTTTCATGTGGACCAGAAATTCATATGAAGCTTGCATCTTGAGTTACACTGCTTTGAAGTTTGACCTAAATCAGGGGATTTTACACTGAAACCCTAATTTGGTAACTCCATTTCTCCTTGACTCCTTCTGATTTTTATTTGGCACAACACCATATCCATATCCATATAGCAAATAATGAATCCCACATTCTTCAAATGATCCTTGATGCCTTTCAAAACAAGTCTTTGACCTAGGGTTGACCTAGATAAAACCCTAGTTGACTGACTTCAACTGAGGCTTTTGCAATCATTCCAATGACCTAGTTACTCCTCAAAAATGATCATCTAGGCTCTTCATAACATCCATACACACCTCATGCTCTTGGCTCATGGCTCACACTTCCTCTGATGATCCCCAAATAACCTCAAGATAGGGGAGAACTCACTGATCAACCTGTCAACTCTTCAAAGCTCAAATTCTTCCCTGATGACCTGAGTAGTCTTGAATATGAATGAAACCCTCTGAATATGCCTCTTGAGACAAGGATGGCACTTGATCCCCTGATTAAGATAGATTGCTTATGCTATGCAATGCATATGAATACACTATGTACATGATGCCAATGCAAATGATTATGCAATTGAAACATAAACCTAGGTTAGAAAAGGTTGGGCAAATTTTGGGGTGCAACAATGATAAACAGCTTACTGACAACCAAAGGAAGTCTGTAAGGGTTCATCATTATGAGAGACTGGTTCCCTCAAAGTTCTACTTCTCAGATAAAGCCACTCATCCTTCCAAAGGAGGGATGTGAATATCTGAGAAGGACTTTTAGTCATTGGGAGGAATGGAAGCACATGATGCTTTCCATATTTGTGAAAGAAATCATTCTAACTACAAGGCTCTCCCTATGTCCTATCTCCTAATCTTCATCAGACACCTTCAGGCACCAACAATCCAAAGCTACAAACAACTTCAAGCAACTTCAAGCATCCTCCTCTTGTCTTCAACTTGTCTTCAATCTCAATCAAAGGCAAACCAAACACAAACCCTAATCTAAGGGGAATGGGGAAGTTAAACTAGTTGAATTAGTAAATTAGGATCACCTAAAACCTAGTACTAAAGTTAGTCCTAACTAAAATACTAAAATCAGTTGTAAAATCCTACAAAAATATCTATGGGAAACTAGGTCAATCATGACTCTACCACATTAGTTTTAAAGATCAAACCATCAAATAAGACCTAGAACTAAATCCTACATTCTAAGGCATCAAACCTAAAACCCTAAAAAGGAGGCATCTAAACATCAATCTAGAAAGCACACATATTTTCATCACAAAAATGTGAGAAAAAATACTATGGGATCATACATGTCTAACCTAATCACACACAAAAAATTAGGCCAAGAATCATCACCATGAGATCAAACAAAATTCTACAAAAATATGCATCAAACATAATCATTTTAATATCAATTAAAATGAAAAATTCCAATTAAATCAGAAATTACATGAAATAAAAATATTTTTTCTCTAAAAAATAATAGACTCAATCATGAGTAATATGCAAAAAGAATGGATTTGATTGGATTAAAATTCAATTAATTATGATTTTTACAAGAATCATGAATTAAATGGAAATTAAATGAAAATCCAACAAAAAAGATTAAACACACGGTGCAAGAAGTAATCACTTTCAGTTCAAAACATAGGTTGGGCTCGCTGGGGGTGTGGATAACACTTAAATCATTAAGCCCAAACGCCTGAATAAATGAAACGCATCGTTTCATCATCAGAATCCTTCACAATCCAATTTTAAAACGCAGCCATTGGATCTGCTCCCAGTCAAAGGTCAAAACATGATCTGATGGTGAGAACTTCATCTTCTCCATTTCAAACGCCTGAACTTCGCGCCCAGCTCCGGCCACCGTCGATGGAGCTCCGATCATCCCCTTCAACCCTAGTTCTTCCTAGAGGCCTCCAATCCAAGAGGTCAAAACATGAAACTCATTCCAAATCTTATCACGAATTCAACCATACCATTAGTTTCTTCTGAAACCTCAAGAATCATCATCTCCCAATCTCAACCGAAAATGGTGATCTTCCTATTTTGTCTCTAATTCATCAATTAACCATCTGAAATCCACACTATGCCATTCTACAACTAATCTATCACCCTAATTCAACCTAATTCTACCTGAATCATGCTAGGGGAAGAAGGTTACCAACTTGGAAATTCTTGAATAACAGATGCACGAAATCTTCACTTCAAGCCCTCAAATCTTCTGGACACGATCACTGAACCTCCTCCTTGCTTCTGTATGCAAAAGATTCAGTGGAAGGTGTTTCAATCTTGAAACACGATGATGAGTTGCAGGTGCTGAAAACCACTTGCTCCCACACGATCTAGCCACCAATTCTTCTTGAAAATGATCTGAAATCACTCCTTGACACTCATGGAAGGAGTATCAATCAAGAAAATGAATGGAAGTTGAGGAATTTGATGAAACTGATTTCAATTGCAATCTATGAAAACTCAATCTCAAACTATGCTTAATCCTTCAATGATCACCAACCTCTGCCATGGATCCATTCTACTCAATATATAGATGAAGTTTGGATGGTCTAGAACCCTCTAGATCCTTCCAATGAGATTTTCCACATCTCATGTCATGAGATTTTGAATCACTTATCATGACATGTACAACCCTTGCAAAAAACTTGGAATTCATCCCATTCACTCTTAATTTCTCCCCTAGTGAGATATTAGAGGTGCTTTGCTTGCAAAAACCCTTGTCCATGCCTTGATTTTGAGTTTTGCAAATGATGCTTAATATGCAAGTAAGTGCTTTCCAAAGCAAGTCCACAATTTAGACCTCAAATAAAAAATGTGGCTAAACCATTGTTTTTAAAATGTTTTCTAGAGTCAAAATGATATATTACATGCCATGGTTTGGGTGTGTAGGTTGAAAATATCAATTTCCAACTTTGGTTTATTTAACTTATGCCCTAATTTTAGGTCATTTTTGCAACTTTGAGCTACAAGCCTCTTCAACATCTCATGACCTCCTTAATAGCCTTAAAACATCATTTTAAGCAAGTTTGATGTTGAAGATTTTTCCATTTGAAGCTTGTAAATAGGAGTTATGGCCTTATGCTTGAAATGACCTGTAATCTCCAAATGACCAAAATGCCCTTGACTTGTCAAAGCCATAACTTGAGTTCTACAAATCCTATAAAGGACTTCTAGTACTCTCTAGAAAGCTAAGAAGATAAGGAACAACATTCATTTTGACCAAAAGTTCATAGGAATCATCTTTCTTGGGCAAAATTTGGATGCAAGTTGGGTAACTTTCAAGGCCCCAGATTCACATACCTCAGATGACCTGTAACTTGTCAAAGTCACAACTTGAGCTCTACAAATCCTATAAAGGACTTCTAGTACTAAAATTAAAGCTAAGAACAATCTCTAAAACATTCATGTTGGGGGTAAGATGAGATGACAATCACATCTTGAGCTAAATTTCCTTGAAGATAGGGGTCAAACTAGGGGATTTTACACTGTCAAGCCTTAGAAACCCTAGCTTGAAACTTATCAAACTCTTCAATCATGATGAGTTGACCTTGGAATCATCCTCATAGCATCTCAATGCATCAATCCATGATCACATGGCCTTTGAATTAGGTCTCAACCCTTTCCAAATCATCAGTTGACCTAGGGTTGACCCAGTCAAACCCTAATTATACCACTCCTGGCTGAGTCTTCTTAAACTTGCACCATGACCTATCTAGGCTTCATGATGGCTTTCAAGACATCTCATAAGCTCTCTCAAGGCTTCAAGTCCTTCTTCATAGCCTCAGAATCATCTGAGGAGCTTCCCACAACTCTCAAGTTAGGAGGCACACAATTGTGGTTTCAACCACTCTCTCTGAGAATCTTCTGACTTCTCTGACAAAGATATCAACCCTTGAACACTTGAATAACCTTCTTGGCTAGCTTCATAGTCTTGTGTAAATCTTGATTGGTACTCACACCTCTTGATCTCCTGCACACATGTCAATGAAATGCAAATGATAATGCTAATGTGAATGAAATGAAACATAAGCTAAGTAAAGAAATGTTGGTCAAATTTTGGGGTGCAACACCGAGTAATTGGGAAGTTGATAATATCCAAAAGATGGGCTGATGATTTTGAGCCCCTTTAGAACCTTATTCTGCAGGTACAAACAACCTTTAGTCCATAACCTTTGGGATCGGGTACACCTTTGCTCCATGCTCGTTGTAAACCTAAGGTCCCCCTTTGTTTGTTTATCTTTGTGTGTCCTTATGTGATTACTTGTGTTTGTTGCATTCATATAGCATCATTCTGCATTGGACTTCATGGGATTCACTTTCGTTTATGAACATTGTAGGTCACCATGACTTCAAATGAAAGACATACTGTGAAATACACTTTTAAGAATCCCAAATTGGATGACCTAAAGAAGTTGTGGGGATTTATCAAAGATCAAGAGGAGTTCAAGAACAAATATGGGAAGTTGATATCTTTATTGGGCCGCTCAGTGAATGAAGGGCTTCTTGCCACCCTACTACAGTTTTATGATCCTCTTTATCACTGTTTCACCTTCCCAGATTTCCAGTACTCCTTTTTGGTTGGTATACCTATCCTAGAAGAATCTCCTTTTCCTTTCTTGGAAAAGGACCCCGATGAAAGAGATATTGTTAAAGCCCTTCGTTTGAAGGTATCTGACGTCAAGGCCAACATGGTTACTAAGGACGGAATTCCCGGTTTAACTACATATTTCTTAGTCAAGAAGGCTTTGTTTTATGCTGATTATGCAAACAAGGCTCCGTTTGAGGCAATCTTCGCCTTACTTGTTTATGGGGTGTTTCTATTTCCGAGTTTTGAAGGGTTCGTCGACCTAAGAGCAATTAAGATCTTCATGAAGAACAATCCAGTGCCGACTTTGTTGGGTAATACATATCATTCTATACATCTCCGAAACCTGCATGGTGGAGGGATGATTACTTGTTGTGTACCCTTACTTTACAAGTGGTTTATTTCACACTTGCCGAAGTCCAGTTCTTTTACAAATGTCGGCAAAGAACCTTGGTCCCAAAGGGTTATGGCATTGACCCATTCAGACATTGATTGGTACAACCGAGTATATGATGGGATATTAATCATTGATGGTTGTGGTAACTTCGCTAATGTACCATTGCTCAGTTTCAATGGAGGAATTAGGTACAATCCCGTTTTAGCTCGTCGACAGTTGGGATACCCGTTGAAGGAACCTCCCAAGAGTGTTCAAGTAGAAAGTATATTCTTCAGAGATGATGTGGAGCTTCAAGGAAAGATTCTGGATGTATGGGGTAGTTTGCACAAGAAGGGGAAGAGAAGTCTAGGGAGGCCTAATTGTGTGTCTTTAGAACCGTACCTCCAGTGGGTAAGGGACAGGGCAATCAAGCTGAGGATGCCTTATTCTCGTCAAGACCCTATACCTACGAAGAGAGAGCCTGTTTATGTCTTTATGTCTGACGCCGAGAAGTTGGGAGTTACCTTGAGGAAGTCGCAGCGTGAGTCAGAGGCATGGAAAAACAAGTATCAGGTGGCTGTTGCAGAGATTAGTGAGCTTCAGAAACAGAAGAAAGAATCTCAGAAACAGGAGAATGAACTTCAAGAACAAAATACTAAACTCCAAGAACAACTACAATTGAAAGATGAAGAGTTACTCCCCTACAAGAGGAGGAAAGTTTTGGAGGATTTATTTTCCTCCGACTCTCAGTGTACCGTCTGGAAGATGATTGTGGACAATCTTACCCGTGAGAAGGCTCAGTTGGAGGAGCAGCTCAAGCAGTAGAATTCGAAACTTCTTTAGTGTCTTTACTAGCTTTTATTTAGCTTTTATTTGGGACTCTTTAAAAGAATATTTATGTAATCCGTTTCAAATTAATAAAACGTTTCTTTTTTTTACCGCAATTCCCATAAATAAGTAGAATCCCATGAAGTCCTACTCATATTGCATTGCATTCTTTTTCTTTGTTCACTTCAAGAAACTCAATTTTGTTTTGTAGGTATTGTAACAATGGATTTCAAAAGAGGAACTTTGGGGTACAATTTTTAGAATCCTAACATTGAAAGCCTAAAGGAGCTGGCAAAACTCATCAAGGACCGTCATGCTTTCTCAACAGAATATGGAGGATTCTTTTACTTTCTCGAGCTCAAGATGAAGGAAGGGTTGTTGGAGACCCTTGCTCAATTTTTTATGATCCTTTGTACCATTGTTTCACCTTTCCAGATTACCAGTTGATGCCAACTCTGGAGGAGTATTCTGAATTTTTGAGGATACCTGTGACTACTCGACCTATGTTCACTGGGTTGGAGGACACACCCAGTATTCAAGAGATTGCAAATGCTACTCGTCTCAGTTTAACAGACGTTCAAGCTCATTTGACCACCAAGGAAGGAGTCCTTGGATTTCCCACTGAGTTCTTAACCGAGAAAGTTCGTTACCATGCTGAGAGAAAGGAAGTCCCTATTTTGGAAGCTACCTTTGCTTTGCTGGTCTATGGGATCTTTTGGTTCCCTAGGATTGATGATTTTGTTGACATAGATGCAATTAAGTTGTTCATCCTAAAGAACCCGGTCCCTACTTTGCTAGCTGACACATATTATTCCATCCATTTGAGGAATGCTGAAGGAGGAGGACATATTGTCTGTTGTACCGCCTTGCTGTATTCATGGTTTATTGCTCGCCTAGCTTGGCATCCATCCGTCTAGGATCAAATAGAGGCACCCCGTTGGTCCAAGATAGTTATGGCCCTCACTTATTCTGATATTGTGTGGTATGACCCTGCGTATGGAGGTGTGAAAATGATCCATAGATGTGGAGGATTCCCTAATGTACCTCTAATTGGAAGAGAGGGGTGCATCAGCTACAACCCTGCTTTGGCCCGATGACAATTGGGGCACCCAATGAACGAAGTACCTAATCAGACTTTGGTGGAAGGGATCCTTTTCAAGGAAGGAGAGGATCCAGACTTGAAGACTACCATAATATATGCGTGGAAATACATCAACATGGAAGGGATGACTGCTTTAGGGAACCCAAAATGTGTTGTCTCTGAAGATTATCTGAATTGGGTGCGAGAGAGAGCTCTCGACCTCAAGATGCCTTTCCATTTCATAAACCTATGGTGCTGACTTTTCATGATCCTGACTGGTTTGATGTGAGTGTTGAGATAGATCAGTTAAGGACTGCTCTGGCCGAAGCCCAAAAGATGAAGGCCACCTGGAAGAACAAGTTTTTCACTCTTAAGGTAGAGATAGAGAAGTCCCATAAGCTGCCAGAAGTGGAATCTGCAAGGAAAAGGAAGGCGCGAGGGGATTTATTTTCTCCTCACACCTCTTCAAGAGCTGTCACCAGTGACGACATTCCCCCGATTACCGTGGCATGGAAGGATTATGTAGACCGACTTATCAGTGAGAAGGCTAAGTTGCAGGAGTGTATCAACCAGCTGACCGAGAAGCTCTGTATCAAAGAATAGCCTATGGAATAGTTTTTAAGTTTTCCTTTTGCTTCAATGTAATAAACTCTGGAAAAGAGTACTTTGTTTTGCATTGTTTCTTAATAAAATAAGTTTATATCTTACATTATAATACCAAACAAGCACTTTGAGTTTCTTGAAGTCTCGTCCTGCATTTTGCATTTTTGCATCAGCATAGCATTGTTTGCATTATGGGGTCTCATTCTTGCTTCATCTCCAAAGACCTCAAGCTGAATCACCGATACAACACTCGAGCTAGTCAGCGTCAGAAGATGGATCAACTAGAATAGGAAAACAGAGTACTCCGTGATGAAGTTGTAACTTTGAAGGAAAGTCTGGAGAGGGTGAATGGTTTAGTCGAAGCTTTGTCCAATCAAGCCGCACTCAACCACCAAGATGTTCAAAGGACTGTGATCTCCGAAGTGATACCGACACCAATCCCAGTGGTGTCTTCTGTTGCTGAAGTGACCTACAACATGCCTTTAGGCTTCCCGTGGGGGATGCCTATTAATTTCTTTCCGGCTGTCTATCGCTCGCCTGTGTCCGAGATCCCCTCTGTGACTACAATCCAAGTTGCTCCTGCAGTTACTGCCGTGATGACTACTGCACCTCCGCATGTGAACGTTGTTTCGTATATTCTGGATGAGCCAATTTTACATGGATCGCCGACTAAAACTATGGGTTTGGAAGAAAGGATGGATGGGTTCCAAGACCAATTTTCTGAAATTCAAAAAGAGTTGAAATCCCTTCGTGGGAAGGATTTGTTTGGGAAGAGCGCTTCTGATTTATGCTTGGTTCTGAATGTCAAGGTTCCACCGAAATTTAAAGTCCCTGATTTTGAGAAGTACAAAGGAAATACTTGTCCTCAGAGTCATCTCATTATGTATGCTAGGAAGATGTCTGCACAAACTGACAATGATCAATTGCTCATTCACTATTTCCAAGATAGTTTGACAGGTGTTGCACTCAAGTGGTATATGGGGTTGGATAGTATGAAGATTCGAACTTTCAATGATCTAGGGGGAGCCTTTGTCAAGCAGTATAAGTATAACATGGATATGGAACCCGACCGAGATCAGTTGAGAGCTATGACACATAAAGATAAGGATAATTTTAAGGAGTATGCCCAATGTTGGCGCGAGTTGGCCGCGCAAGTCATACCGCCGTTAGATGAAAAAGAGATGACTAAGATTTTTCTGAAGAACCTTGGTTCGTTCTTTTATGAGAAAATGGTAGCAAGTGCACCCAGTAACTTCACTGAAATGGTCAATATGGGGATGCGTTTAGAAGAGGGTGTCCGTGAAGGAAGATTGGCTAAAGAAGAGAGTGTTCCTAGCAGTAATAAGAAATATGGGAGTGGTTTTGTGAAGAAGAAGGAACAGGGTGTGAACGTCGTACAGGAAGGAAGACTTATGAGGAGGTATTCACCATCATACCAAGTTGCAGCAGTATCACCAGTGTTTAATGCTCCAGCTTGTCAGCCTCAACAAAGTCCGCAGCCGTATCAACAACCTCAGTCCCCCGTTGCTCAACAGCCACAGTCTCAGTAAAGTCCGCAATATCCTCAGCAGAATTGACCATTCAACAATCAGGGACGTGTGTATAGAAAGATAAATTTTGACCTAATTCCTATAAAGTATGTTGATTTGTTTCCAGCTCTGATTCATAAGGGTCATATTCAGACGAAAGCTCCACCTATGGTTCCCGCAAATCCTCCTCCTTCTTATAGAGCTGACAGGTTTTGTCCTTATCATCAGGGTGCTCCAGGTCATGATATCGAGAGTTGTTTTGGTTTGAAAATGGATGTCCGGAGGCTCATTAAGAGTGGAATCTTGTCCTTCAAAGATTTTGATCCTAATGTGCAGGTTAATCCGTTACCCCCGCATGGTTCACCCTCTGTCAACATGATTCAGGACTGTTTGGAAGATAATGATCAGGAAGTTTTAAATGAAAGGGCTGAAGAAGTTTGTGTTATAGTGCCTCACTTTAAGGAAGTGGAGCATATTGAAATCGTTTATAATAGCAGGAAACCGGCTGTTACTCCTTTGGTGATCAACGTGCCTGGACCCGTCCCTTACACTTCTAGTAAGGCTATCCCATACAGGTACAATGCCGATATGTCAGAGAATGGAAAGGAAGTGCCTTTGCCAACTATGCCTTCGGTAGTGAACATTGCAGATGTTAGTAGAGTAACAAGGAGTGGTCGAGTTTACCCGACTGTACCACCAAAAGAAAAGGAGGTCTCATTTGAACAACCAGGCTCAAAGGATCCAATTGTGGGGCAATCTGGTGAATCCAATTTGTCCAATTCAGATGAATGTTTAAAAGTGATCAAGACAAGTGAATATAAGGTTGCAGATCAGCTTCTGCAAACCCCGTCAAAGATTTCTGTGTTGCAATTGTTGATGAGTTCTGAGGCTCATAGAGAAGCACTCCAAAAGATTTTAGAGCAAGCATATGTTGAACAAGATGTGACTATGGAAAAATTTAATAACATCATCGGTAGTATTACTTCATGTGATAATCTGGGTTTTAATGAGGACGATCTCCCAGAGGAAGGGAAGAAACATAACATGGCTTTACATATTTCTGTGAACTGCGAAAATGATTATTTGTCCAGTGCGTTGGTTGATACTGGATCTTCTCTAAATGTGTTGCCTATAACTACTTTGTCTAAGCTATCTTATCAGGGACCGCCGATGAGGCCAAGTCACATTATCGTCAAAGCTTTTGATAGGTTAAGGAAAACAGTAATTGGCGAGGTAGATTTGCCAATGACTATTGGATTACAAACTTTTATGATCACATTTCAAGTCATGGACATTCGTGTCGCCTATAGCTGTTTGTTAGGAAGGCCATGGATACATAAAGCTGGGGCAGTTACCTTTACCCTGCATCAGAAGTTGAAATATGTTTTTGAAGGCAAAACAATTACAGTTTGTGGAGAAAGAGCCTTAATAGTGAGTCACCTGTCGCCATTCTCGTATGTTGAAGCTGAGGAAGAAGTTGGTACGCAATTTCAGGCTTTGTCTATTATGGGCGAAGGTGTCCAAAAACCTCAGGCATCCATGTCATCATTTAAGGACGCACAACGCGTAGTGAGCGGTGGTCCTCAAACAGGTTGGGGCAAAGTATTGTCTTTGCTAGAAAACAAAAATAAAGAAGGTATTGGTTTCACCAGTGGTTCTGCTCAACAAGTTACCAAAAGTCAAGGATTTCTGCTGATTAATGAAGTATTCCATAGTGGAGGGATTGTCCATCATCCTCAAGTTAATGGTATGTCAGAGGATGAGCATGAAGCTTACATATCAGATGGTTCCACAAGGTCCTCCATTCCTTATGAAGATTATGAGCCCTATATGGAAGATCCAGGTGATGTTTCATATGAGTTTGACTACACCTTTGGAGTTTATGCTGTTACCGAAGAAGATTCAGATGGGGATGTTCCAGACTTTGTAACCCCTAGAGTTTTGGTTAAGAACTGGAGTATGGTTGAAGCCCCTGTTGTCGTTCATATATCAAAGTAAAGCATTTTGTTTTTTAATTTTTCTCGCTCTGCCCGAGGCGAAACTACATTGTTAGGGCTTACTTTTAAATAATTCCCTTTGTTCTGCCCAAGACAAAGGTGATTTTTGTTGGGCATGTCTCTTTGGTTTTTGCTATCATCAATAAATCACTTTCGTTTCCGTTTGTGTGTTATTTTCTATATTTATTTACCGTGTTGGAAAAACAATAAGTAGCATCTCGCGTACACACACTTTCCACTTTACAAAACTTAATAGAACCATATCACTTGCGCAGATTGCTACATAAATTACATTCTGGGAATAATGATCCACTGCCTTCTCTGAACTTCGAATTTCTCGTGTATAAGGATGAAGACGAAGAGGATGATATTCTAGAAGAGATTTCCAGATTGCTTGAGAAAGAAGAGAAAGCTATCCAACCTCATCAAGAGCCTGTAGAAGTAATCAAATTGGGAACAGAGGAAATCCGTAGAGAAGTGAAAATTAGAGCTTTGCTCAAATCTGATGTGAAGAAACAGTTGATTGATTTGCTCGGACAGTTTGTTGATGTGTTTGCTTGGTCATATCAGGATATGCCTGGATTAGATACTGCTATAGTTGAACATCGCCTACCTTTGAAGCTAAAATGCCCACCAGTAAAACAGAAGCTCAGAAGAACTCAGCCCGACATGGCTCTGAAGATCAAGGAAGAGGTACATAAACAGATTGATGCAGGTTTCCTTGTCATTGCCGAATATCCGCTCTGGCTGGCTAATATTGTGCTCGTTCCGAAGAAGGATGGTAAGGTTCACATGTGTGTGGATTACATAGATTTGAACAAGGCCAGTCCGAAAGATGACTTTCCGTTACCTCACATTGACATTTTGGTTGACAATAATGCAAGATATGAGATCTTCTCCTTTATGGATGGTTTATCAGGTTACAATCAGATCAGAATGGCTCCCGAGGATAGAGAGAAGACGTCGTTTATCACGCCCTGGGGCATTTTTTGTTACAGAGTTATGCCATTTGGATTGAAGAATGCAGGGGCAACATATCAAAGAGTTATGACTACTTTGTTCCATGATATGATGCACAAGGAGATTGAAGTTTATGTGGACGACATGATAGCTAAGTCGAAGACTGAGGATGATCATGTTAAACATTTGTCTAAGCTGTTTGGTCGTTTGAGGGAATACAAGCTCCGTTTAAACCCCAACAAATGTACATTTGGAGTACGATCATGAAAACTTTTGGGTTTTATTGTCAGTCAAAGAGGGATTGAAGTGGACCCCGACAAGGTGAAAGCATCCGAGAAATGCCAGCTCCTACCACTGAGAAACAAGTCAGAGGATTTTTGGGACGTTTAAATTATATCTCTAGGTTTATATCCAACATGACTGCTACATGTAAACCTATTTTCAAGCTTCTGAGGAAAGAACAAGGGTATATTTGGACTGAAGACTATCAAAAGGCTTTTGATAGTATCAAAGAGTATTTGCTTGAACCACCTATCCTGATACCTCCAGTTGAAGGTCGACCTTTGATTATGTATTTGACTATTTTGGAAGATTTGATGGGTTGTGTACTTGGTCAGCGAGATGAAACAGGAAGGCAAGATCATGTCACTTATTACCTGAGCAAGAAATTTACAGATTGTGAATCAAGATACACTATGTTAGAGAAAACTTGTTGTGCTTTGACATAGGCTGCCAAACGTTTGCGCCAGTATATGTTGAATCATATCACTTAGTTAGTTTCGAAGATGGACCCTATCAAGTATATTTTTGAGAAGCCCGCTCTGACTGGGAGAATTGCTAGATGGCAGATGTTATTATCTGAATATGATATCGAATACCATACTCAGAAGGCTGTTAGAGGAAGCATTTTGGCTGATCATTTGGCTCACCAGCCTATTTTGGATCATCAACCTTCAAATGATGATTTTCCTGATGAAGATGTCATGTTTTTGAAAATGAAAGATTGTGAAGAACCTTTGCATGATGAAGGACCTGAACCAGGTGCTCAGTGGGGTTTAGTTTTTGATGGAGCTGTCAACGCTCATGGAAAAGGAATAGGTGTTGTTATTGTGACTCCTTAAGGGTCCCACATCCCGTTTACTTCCAGGTTAACATTCAAATATACTAATAACGAAGCTGAATATGAAGCATGCATTATGGGCCTTGAGGAAGCGATAGACTTAAGGATTAAGAATTTAGATGTGTTTGGTGATTCTGCAGTGGTAATTTACCAGATCACTAGAGAATGGATAACTCGACATGATAATTTGGTCCCGTACAGAGATTATGCTAGAAGACTGTTACCGTTCTTTGACAGAGTCGAATTTCATCATATCCCTCGTGATGAGAATAGAATGGCAAATGCATTGGCAACTTTGGCCTCCATGATTGTGGTGAACTCTTGGAATGATTGTCCTCGAATTGAAGTAAAACGCCTTGATAGACCCCCTCACATATTTGGCGTCGAGGAAGTTGAAGATGACAAACCCTGGTATCATAACATTGAAGTATTCCTTAGAACTCAAGAATATCATTTGGGAGCTTCCAACAAGGATAAGAAAACTCTAAGAAGGTTGGCTGGGAATTTTCTTTTGAGTAATAATGTGTCGTACAAGCGGAATTTTGACATGGTCTTGCTAAGATGTGTTGATAAGCAGGAAGCAGATATGTTAATGACGGAAATTCACGAAGGATCCTTTGGCACTCATGCCAATGGACATGCCATGACCAAGAAACTCTTAAGGGATGGTTATTATTGGATCACAATGGAATCAGATTGTTACAAGTTTGCTAGAAAATGTCACAAGTGTCAGATCTACGCAGATAAGATTCATGTGCCTCCGACTTTGTTGAATGTTATCTCATCCCCGTGGCCATTCTCTATGTGGGGAATTGATATGATTGGAATGATAGAGCCAAAAGCATCTAATGGACACCGATTCATCTTAGTAGCCATTAATTACTTTACTAAGTGGGTCGAGACAGCTTCCTATACTAATGTGACTCGACATGTGGTTGTTAAATTTATCAAGAATCAGCTTATCTGCCGATATGGTGTGCCAAGCAGAATTATTACAGATAATGGTTCCAATTTGAATAACAGAATGATGAAAGAATTGTGTGAAAAATTCAAGATTGAGCATCATAATTCTTCTCCTTACAGACCAACGATGAATGGGGCTGTTGAAGCCGCCAACAAGAATATCAAGAAGATCATTCAGAAAATGGTTGTTACTTATAAGGACTGGCACGAGATGCTCCCGTTTGCCTTGCATGGGTATCGTACGACAGTGCGCACATCCACTGGAGTAACTCCGTTTTCACTTGTCTACAGCATGGAAGTCGTGCTCCCAATCAAATTTGAGATCCCTTCTATGAGGGTTTTGATGGATGCAAAGTTATCAGAAGCTGAATGGTGCCAGAACAGATTTGATCAGCTGAATTTAATCGAAGAAAAAAGGATGGCGGCGCTATGCCATGGACAGTTGTATCAGCAGAAGATGAAGAAAGCATTTGACAAAAAGGTTCGGCCCCACGTGTTCAGAGAAGGTGACCTCGTGCTTAAGAAGATTCAGTCTTTCCTCACTGACGTCAGAGGAAAATGGGCCCCGAACTATGATGGACCGTACGTAGTAAGGAAGGTTTTGTCAGGAGGCGCTTTGATGTTAGCAACAATGGACGGAGAAGAGATCACTAGCCCTGTGAATACAGACGCTGTCAAGAAGTATTTCGTTTAGAACTCGGGGAGTTCTCATCAACTTAGGAAGAGCAAGTCATTATTCCCTTTATGTAATCACTATTATTTTTCAACACTGTAATATTGGGGTCAAGCTTTTCTGCTGACCATCATTCAATAAAAGTTTTCATTTATCAAAAGTCTTTATTCTTGATAGCAAAACCCAGATTGATTTAAACTTTTTCAAAACTTTGTGTTTTACTTGATATATGAATAACAAAAGGATGACCATGGGCGTTTATTTCATCCATGGAAAAACGATAACCTTATGTGATTCTCCGAGGCGAGGGGATATTTATTTTATCCGGAAATGAAGATTATCTATGTTCGAGATATTTTCTTTGCAGGTGGTAAGGGGGTCTGTGGAGATCTTGCTTGGGTACCTTTCCGTTTGAGGCGTTTATTTCGCCTCTCCTAGTTTGTCAGCATACGCATAGCATATAGATAGATAGCATGGCATATGCATTTTACATCTTTGTCTTTGTTTTTTATTCTATCGTTTTGATTGTGGTTACCCCCAAGTGGTTGGGCGCGTCTTTTCCCTCAAAATAGAGTCGCCAGCCCTAGGTAGAAAGAGCACGATGTTTCTTTTCCCCATGAAGTTAGACCCTCATGGAAGATGGTTATTTTAGTACAACTCCAATTGAGTTCATACCTCAATGGTCGAGTCTTGCTTTGACAGTTTCTCTTCGGCTACTTCCCGAATTGAACTTCGGTCTTTGGCAATCACATCGTGGACATCTCCAACTTTTGAACATGGATTAAGTGTGCATTTATTTTACACTCTGTTCCCCAGGAAGAATATTCACATTTCTCCAATAATAACATCTCAAGATTTTCTCGAACATCTACATCTGGACTATAAACAATCTCTTTATTTGAGCAACTCGTTTTGACTAAAGTCTTATGCAAAACGACAAACAATTTCCAAGACAGTTTATCTAGCCCCAGTGGTTTCTTAAACATCGTCAACTCGTCAAATGGCATCGCTTCGTAAATCCATCAGAGAAGTTCGCCGAAGACATTACAAAACACTTCTCTTTATTAGAGAGTTCACAATAGTATTTTGCAACTACAACAAAGATGCTCCTCGGGAATGATTTCCCCAGTGAGTTCATCACGACAAGTTTATTTCTATCAAGTGATATCTCCCCAGAGAAGTCGAGGAAGTTTATCACATTAGTCTCCCTTTATTTGAGAAGACATACATTACAATTCAATCGGCTCACATCTCTTCCGAAGATCCCCGATGGAGTTTTACGATCTCCATTACATTACAAATTATATCTACAATAAACTACATCTACATTGACAATTACATCTACAAATTACGTCTACAGTCTACAAGTTACATCTACAATGACAATTTACAAAGTTCTACAATCTACAAGTTACATCTACAATGACAATTTACAAAGTTCTACAATCTACAGTGACATCTACCACAAAATCTACAGCTAAGACCTGTTCGTGGTACCCAGATCATGAGGCGTGGGGAGGCATTTTTCAGAGCTAAGACCCGTTCATGGTACCCAGACCATGAGGCGTGGGGAGGCGTTTTTCAGAGCTAAGACCCGTTCATGGTACCTAGACCATGAGGCGTGGGGAGGCATTTTTCAGAGCTAAGACTCGTTCGTGGTACCTAGACCATGAGGCGTGGGGAGGCGTTTTTCAGAGCTAAGACCCGTTCGTGGTACCCAGACCATGAGGCGTGGGGAGGCACTTTTCAGAGCTGAGACCCGTTCATGGTACCCAGACCATGAGGCGTGGGAAGGTCTACATATTTTACTATTTCAGGTTGGATTTCAAAAATAATATATAGAAGAAAAGAAGAAAGAATACGAATAAAACTGAATTATTGACTCGATCAAAAAATTCATTTGGATCTTTGCCGACCACCACACTTGGTGATAAATTTATCCTTCGATTAAATAACCATATTCTTGGTGTATGTGCTACACTTTTATACGTTTAGAAATTCCCTTCGGTGACTGTCTCTTGTCCCTGTGGAGTCCCGTTTCGTTGAGTCTACTGCCCTTCTGCTCCTCGCGTGTTGTGCCTAGTTTTTTCTTTTCCCTGTGACATCTCTTGGTTGCAGGATCATCTGTTTTACATTCTCATCTTTTCACATATCATATGCATTCGGTGGCTTCTTAGGGCCAAAAATTCGTGCAATGTTTGTATTTAAGTCCCTCCTATCTCGTCGAGACGGAGATTTCAATCTCCATATCTCCGGATAGGAGAAACTTAAATAGGGGCATCTGTTGCACCCTAATTTTTGACCTTAAGATTCCGCCCCTTTATTTTTGTATTCTTATCTTTGTTTTCGTGTGTGCGAGTTTATTACGACTAACTAGTGTGTGCAGCTGCAGTAATTCCAAGTGGAGATAACTCTCATGCTCATTATTAAATATGTCAAAAACGTAGGTCATATCTCAATGACGCAAGGTTTCATATTGATTTTACATTTGGGGGTTATATTGGACTTGGCAAATCATTAAGAGGATTCTAGGACAGTGAAGAATCTCATATGATACCATGACAGTTAATTATTGAGGATATTCGGAATCAAGTGCGAGGGGCAAATTTATGACAAATATGGAGTTGTGATCAAGGTTGGCACGCTTACTCTCGATACAATTTACCAAGAACTTGAGAGTTGGATAACTAGAAGTTTGAATCCATAATGCAAGAGAGTGGATTCCTTTTGTTATGTCGGATACTTGTTACTAGTAAAGCGGGTTATGTGTGTTCGGAATATTTAAGTATAAGGTGGAAATGCATATATAATATCATTAAAACCAATGGGAGTAGTGATAAAAGCTTTGACCATACGAGAATGGATGATTATGTTACCTAGAGGGAAGGTTACAAATTATGGAGTTGGACCTTGTGGAATCCAAATCACGATGGAGTATATTTATTCAGCTTTTGAGACAAACGTTATTTCAAATACTTTTAAGCATCGGCCTTTACGAGTAAATCAACTTAAGGAATATTTTGGAAACAACTTGGAATTGCAAAAGATGAGAGATATACATCATTTTTCAATCATCCTGAACAATGTTTTCAAGTCACACCAGTGCCCAATGACATTTCACGGGGGTGGATTCAAAACTTCTACACCACCATAAGTCTTTACATTATTCCAAAGTATTCCTACCTATTACAAGAGAATTAAATTGAAGAAGCTCCAGTACACTAATTCTAAGCTACCCAAGAATTTTTTTAAACTTATTCCAAAGTAATGGCGGAGGAAGAACTTGGATTTGGTTTTTCCGCAAGTGCACGTAGCGATGATATCCCCGAGGAATGATCATTCCGGTTACAGCCATGTCTCCGCGATACCTTTCATTGGAGATCATTTCAAAACATTCCACAACTCCTTGCCCCTACGAGCTCCACAAATCACTGTTATGCCATGAACAAGCTCAAAGAAATCATTCTCCTTGGTAACTGGTAGCTCTTCCACATCAGAACAGCAGGTGTGTCGATGCCAACTTGAGCAACAACATCACAAACTGCAAAACGGATGAAACAAGCAAGGCAATTAGATTATGAACGTGATTGGTTCGAAAGCTATAAAACAAATACGAAAAGAAAACTCATCAACTTCCTATCGTCTCAAAGTATATGTTGTTTGCTTAAACTAAAACACAATCAGTTGCTGTAAAAAATTTATGGATACACAAAACAGGTCAAGATGCCAACAATAGAAAACATATCATTTTCACAATGTATCATCCAGACATGGGCAACAAATATAGGTCGAAACAGGGAGGTGGAATAAGCTGCAAATAGAGGTTAAACAAGATGAATAACATAAACAAGTAACAGATGCATAAGAGTAATTCAAAGACTTGCTCACAATAACTGATAGTGAATAATCATAAGACTTGAGTTAATGCCTGATTCCGCACTCCCTGTCCGAATGCATAAAAGTGATTGCAAAGGATTTCATTACCTTCCTCAAGTGAAAGCTGAATTGATCTCTTCTCTAACTCAACAACATGTCTGCTAAGTTCAATTGAAGACAGAGATTGAAGCACTGGCAAAGGATGAATGAAATGAGGCAAATAAAAAAACATGAATTTTTGAAGAAAGCACTTGAGAATTATTGAATCGTTCCTAGACATACTTTGGATGTAGTCGGCTTGGTTTGATTGGTCCAACTTCCTTAAAGGTATCTGTAACTGTTAGAACTAGCTTCCCAAGGCCCATTCGTACAACTTCGACCGAGATCACCTTCACTCTCCAAGACGCTTCTTGTCTGCATACAACCACTGTCCTTAACTCCTCAGAGCCACTTGCAAACAGCCAAGACCATTTGGAGAAGAACGATCCTCCACCTGCAAATACACAGGAGATTTCATTTGCAGACCAACTATGCTATTATCAAGCTTTTGGGCAGAGGTCCAATTTCATAGGCATCTACTGCTGATACCTGTCATACAAGCTTAAACATCCATGATTGAAGCAGCCAAGCATCATGCACATGAGAAAGAGAGATTGAACAATACATATTGAAAACTACAAGTCTAAACATGTGGATTCCCACTGCGTCAAGTAACAGCCAAAGCATTTGAAGATTCATCTCGAAGTAAGCTGATTTAAGTCGTGAGAAGGCACCTGCGTAAACAGAAGCTCAAAGTCGCGCGACAACCACCTCCACAAAGGACAAGTACCTGGAAGAATCAGAACAACATACAAAGCACAATCAACCTAAGTGAGAAAGGCATGAGTTACGTGATTTAAAAACAAAACAACACTGTCAATACCATTACGACACTCCACCCTTGCGCCAGGAGGTTAAACCTAAAGTGCAGACCGCAATGTGCCATTGAAGACAAACACCATCGTCAATACATGAGAAAGAGGAAACGATGATTAGACGCATATCAGTTTGATCTAAAAACCATAGGAGTAGAGATTGAATTGGAAAAAGAACCACGTACCCTGCGTTCAGCTTGTTCGCAAAAAGACCTTCAAAGTTGTTACTCCTCATCACCAACATTTTCGTGGAAGCTCTCACCAAAACGTATCAGACGCAAGCTTAATTTCTCTGGGCTGCTAATCCTTCCTTGGCCCAAAACCATTGCTACCCACACCTGTCAGGTCACATTCAGAGTCAGCAAAACCATTAGAGAATATCCACTTGAGAAGAGAAGATTCGATTCAAGACCAAATCAAATCCAATATTGAATTAAAGCTTTAATCAAATTGATACACGAGATTACGATTTGGAATTTTCATTAACAAGTCATTATGAAGATCAGACAAAAGAGGGAAGATTTCAAATCCGATTCATCCTAAAATGGTGAATCCAAATCAACATTCAAGACTGATTTAATTGGATTCCAATCAAAGATACCCGAACTGAAGCCTATAAAAGGAGGCCACAGAGAAAGAGAGAGGCGATCGAAAATTATCATAAGGAACCAGAATCAATAAACCTAAGAGATCGAGAGGGAGAACTTATCTTTTCTGCTGACGAAGCTAGTTCCGGCCACCGCGAATCCAAACTGTCGCGAATCCACTCCGTCATCTCTAACTCTGCCGCTATCACCCAAACCTTCGGTAACTCCCTATCTTTATCCATGTTATTGATCTATTGATGCTTCTGATTTTGATTTCAGGTTCGAAACGTGGAAGGAGGTGATGAGTGGAAGAAATCGGCCGCGATTGGGAAAGAAGAGAGGGAGATGGGAACACCGGGGATCCAATTTGGGGAAGATGAGAGGGGGCTAGGATTTTGCGTTTTGTTTCAGTTCTCTTTTTGCAATTGCAGCTTGATTCCATACACACACCTACCACATTCACTGTGTAACCACGTTTAATCTCCTCTAACCATGATTATGCACTCCAATCAAACCGTTAATCTTGTTTTTTTCCTTTTGATCTAATTAATTAGTTAATCAACCTTTTTTTTAAAAAAAATAGACTAATAACCTTTTATTAATCAAAATCAGCTTCTATCTTTTAATTTATTCATTTAATTAACCTTTTAATAATTCATTCTATTTAGTAATTATTTATTTTATCCCCAATTAAATCCACCTTATATTTTTCTCTATCTTAACAACTAAAAACAACCCTCTTTTAAAAACCTCATTAATTCGTATTAAGACATTTTGCTAATTATTTGATTTAACTCATTTCATTTAGTAACATTTTATTAAATAAGTATGTATCCACTAATAAAAACTTTTATAAATAATTACACCTCTTTGTCAAATAATAAAACCCCTAGTATATTAATCAACTTTTAGAAATAAATAATAAAGTCAATATTAATTTAATCAACATAACTTAATAATGGCCCTAATAAAAATAATCACTTCACTTAAGTTTTTATAATAAAATTTAGATCATTGTAGCATTTTATTTAAAATTTTAGAATTTTTAATTTATATTTAATCTCATCTAAAATCAATCCAGCTAAAATCAACTTCTCGCTTAAAATCAACCAACTAAAATCAACTCACATCGTAAAATATAATCAATCGCGCACGCTTACACTTCACATTATTCACAATTCACTCTCACACACTTCAGCGCTTTCATGCGTATATGTATGTTTTATCTATTTGCCCTTTATCATTTCCGCAATTTATTTTACAGCAATTTACATTACCATATTTATCTTATCGCATCGCATTCCGTCCAAAGGAAAAACCTACACGTGACTTAACACTTGTGTGTATTGCATATACATTTGCACCATTTTCCCTGTGATCCTTGATCCCATTCAAGTTGATATTTTAGGACAGATCCTACCCCATAAGGAGGACCTTTGTCTTTATTTTTACAACATAGAAACAAACAATTCAACAATACAACTTAAACGCAATAGAGAAATAGATGTTAATAATCTTAAGCGAGATAGAATCTCCACCCCACAACAATACAATCTCTTACACTTGTGGGGGTTAAATCTCCCTTTAAATGACAACTCGTCTTTTCTCCTAAACCCAATCAAATCAACTACGCTAAACCCGTAGGAACTTTGACCACAGTCAAAGAACTCCTCAAACCCTTTAGGGGAACTACAAATACTCTGATTCCACTCCCGTAAGGATATGTAGGCATAAGATGCGACATCTTATCGAGTATACTTAGAAATAAACCCTTAGGTCTTTAACTTTAAGCAGATAAACACTTAGCAATAAACAAACGTAAAACAAGAGATTCCTGTAGAGTACTACAGAAACCTAGGATGCTAGCACCTTCCCTAAGTTTAACCAACCCCCAAACCTATAACTCTCTAGCTTGCATTTGCATTGCATTGTGGGAATTTCGATCTTTATCCCTTCCTTTGGACAAATCAAAGACCGGTTGCAAATGATTGAAGATTCAAACTAATTAATAGTTTGTTATCCAAATTTCACCGCGACACATTCATGCAAATTTGTGGAGGGAGAGCATAGTTGGAATTTGAAATTCAAGAGCAAATTTGGAAATTATGAACTGAGATTGAGATCATTTCAACTTAAACTAAGGCAAACATCATCTTCCTTGAGCATCAGTGAGTGAATCTGCACATTCTTGAGCAAGCTTAAGCACAATTGAAGCTCCAACTGAGAGACTCCGTTAGGTAAGCTTTATTCTCAAATTTCTCTCATGTTAGAGCTTAGATCTATGCCATTGTTGTTGCATCTGAAGTCCTACAGCTTGTAGGAAAATTTTGGATAGTTAATTGTGATGTTTGATGCATTTTCCAGTTGTGTGTTCATACTTTCAATCGTGTGAATCTCTCTGTTCATGTATGATAAAGGTTTTTTGAGGATGGATTTGGATTCTACACAGCTTGGCATTCGATTTGATGTATGATTTTATTGATTTTGGTGAGGTCTAAGAACCTGATCTCCGACCACCTCGTCAGAGAAGATGACCGGAGCTAGGGCTTCGGAATCTGGTTCACTTTCAGGTGATCCTACGTGTGTGTGTGTGTGTGTGTGTGTGTTGACCTGTTGACTTGTTGTGATGGACGGTTGAGATTAGATCTGACCAGCTTGCATGGATGGCTGACTTGCCACATCATTTAAGTTATACGCTGCATTTTGATGTTTCTGGTTTTTGTTTTATTTTGGGCTCCAAGTGTTATTTGCACCCCCCTTTCCAGTGAGGTCCATTGTTTTGAACTGCTGATTTTGCTATTTACCACGCTTCTCCTTATTTTTTTCTGTTTTCTTTTTTGATATTTAAAACTAGCTCCAAATATTATAAAATCCCATAAAAAATATGTTAGGACACTGTAATATGTCATTTAATTTTTTATAATTTTTAATTTGATTTTCCTTTATTTTTCAATTAAAATGGGATTTTATAGTTGGGGATGTTTTTGAAGGAATTTTCTATTGTTCCTTTTGTGTTCATGCTTGCTTCTTGGCCAATTCTTATCTCCAATGATTGAGATTCATTCCTCATTTCAATAATGAGTTGAGTGATCTTATAGGATGATTTTTGCCCCGATTTGGTTCATTTTTGTTTGAATTTTGAGTCTTTTCTTTTGACCCTCGACAACCCTCATTCAAAGTGGAGCATCCAAGTGAATAAAATTCTATGATGATGATTTGAAGTGACTCTGGTTGTATGCTCTTGGTTCCTGGTTGCCTACATTGTTATGAGCTTTTGAGATTTTATTTGGATTTATTTGAACCTTTTTCCTATTTTTGAGGTAACTTGCAAGTCAAGTTACTTTTAAGGGTGGTTCATACATGCACTTGACCTAGTCTTGATGGGAAATGACCTTTGTGGATCCCTTGAGCTCTCAAATCCTCTTGATTCATATTGTCAACATGTTGAGCTGGCTATTTGTCAATTTATAGGTCATACACTTGTTTTCCTCTTGTGTTAGGTTGCATCCCTTTTAGGCTTTCCATTTGAAGTTCAAATGTTGAATGTGTTTAAGACCTAGGTCTTTCTCCATGCCCATTCTTGCAATCCCTTTTGATGTGTGTGCTTATTGCTTGGTGCATCTTCTCCTCTCATCCTCACCTCTTTCCAATGACCCTTAAGTCCCATTTGAGACGGTTTGGTCCCTCCTTTGGAGGTACTTTGAACATATCATAAATGGTGATTTCTTTGAGGACTCTTTTGAGTGCTTTCTTGCAAAATCATAGTGATGCCTTTGGTTGAGTGACCTTTATGAGTTCCTTGCTGATCTCATCTCATCTCCCATCCTCACTTTATATTATGTCCTCTTCTCCTTTCTTTTGGTTTGCCTTTGGGCATGGTGATTGATGGTAGTGGTTGTAGGAATTTCATTTCTCCCATTTCATCTCACTCTTGTTTGTGTGTGTGCATTCTTTTCTTTGCATGCATTCTTTTGCATCTTCTCATATGCATGCTTGAGGTTGAGATGTGCTTGTGGAGGCTACTGCCCCACACTTCGTTCCTCCCTCACTTTCATTCTAATTGTGCATTACATGTTTGCATACTTCCTTTTTCTCTTATCTTTTCTTATGTTTCCTTCTTCTTCTTTCTTCTTTGCCATGTTCCCTTAGGACCTCTGATCTCTCTTGTTTAAGTGAGATTATGATAGACCTTAGGCTTGAACCCGTACATGATAACATTAGGTAGCATTCTCTTTCATCCTAATCATAGGTAAACTTTGCATGAGAACATTAGGTTGAGTCTTAGTATCCCTTTTAGAGTTGTGTCTCTCTCTTATCATCTTCAAACTTCTTCAAATCACTTAATAAAGGATAATGAGTGTTGTACGCTACAAGCCTTAAGCATTTGGGAAATGATAATTTGGGGGCCTCCTCTCAACTGTCTAGAGTGTTTAGCGTATGTCCTTTGGACGATATGCAACGCATCTGTTCCTAAGTCATAGTCTTTAGTGCAATATGATTTACAAATCAATTTAATTCACTTCTTCATAAAAGACTAAAAAACAAACATCAAACCTTTTTCATCCTTCAGGATTAATTGGAAAACCTTTTTCATAAGGAGAGTTTTGTTAACTTTTGGTTTGGTTCTACCACAAACAAGTAACGCCTAAGTCTCCAATGGTCGAGCTGTATACACCTAACTGCTAGAACTAAGGTTTAACCCTACACGAGTAAAACATTTGAACCAGCCTGTGGTTTTGTTAGCCCGAACTACGTTTGCTCTGATTTCTCGTACCAGACGAGGATACGTAGGCACAAGACGACGATGTCTTGGTGATCAACCTTACCCCATCTTCACCTGTAGTTTTCTGAACTACGTTGACTCTGACCTTTCCATTGTGCGAGGGAGTACGTAGGCATAGAACGACTATGCTCTATCAAGTCTCTTTTCTTTTCTTTTGTCTTATGAGCTTGTAGCTTAGATAATAAACACCCTTTAGATTGATAACAAACATGGATCCCGTCGAATACGACGGACGTGAGGGGTGTTCATACCTTCCCCTTGCGTAACCAACTCCCGAATCTGAGATTTGGTTGCGATGACCGATCTTATCCCTTTTTCGTAGGTTTTCTCTGATCGTTTTCTTTCCCTTTCTTTGGGATAAATAACGAACGGTGGTGACTCTTCTGTCTTTGCCGACCCTTTTTCGCAGTAGCGACAACTCTCACTGAAAGAATTATACAAGATTTTGCACACAAATTTTTGAAGAGTTTAAAAGGTCTCAAATTTTTACAATTCTTTAATTTTACTTTAATTTTATATTTTTACAACCATATGATGATAATTATCTGATGGTTTTTCTTTTTAAATTTGCTTATCACTATTATTATTATGATTTGATTTATTTGTATTGATATTAACGGTTCACAAATCAACTAACCCAAATTATCTTCACAAAAAAATCATTAGACATGAAAACTCTCACTAATCTCTCTCACACATATAAACTCACAGTCACATCAAAATTTCTTTACATATTTTTACTACACCTAACAAATAATCTTGCATTACTCTTTTCTACCTTTATAACTATCCTTTCTCATAGATTTATAATGACTAATAGTTAATATTTTGACTTTTAGTTTCAAGAGATTTGTCAAAATTTTAACCTCACTTTTATTGTCTTATTTGCCTTGCAATTTCTGCATCTTTAAGCGAATAGTTGTTTCTAAAATTTTAATTGAGTTGTTCCTTAAATTCATTTCTTTTAAAGCAAATTTTAATGTAGAGAGGTCAGTATTAATTAGGATTTTAGCTTTGATTACAAACATAATTAGTCTTAGTTTACTATTGTTTTTATATGTATTATTTCTATTTAAGTTTTAATTCCTATTTAAAATTTGACATTAGCTTTAATATTAACCTTAATTCTAAGCCAGATGTTTTTGGACTCATCTCGATGTTAATTTGAATATTGGTTATGGTTAGGCCATGATCGAATTTTCTCGCTAGTTACTTGTGAAATTTCAACATTTATCTTCGATAAATCAAATTAAGATAAAGGATTAGATCTTAGGTTTAAACTGTTGTAGGATAACTTCTAGGATATGAGTCTCCCTTTTAACCTCAACTATAGGACCGTTTGGCACGACAACATCTAACACCGAGTCTCCCTTAGATTTTTCTTTTACCCCTTGAGTCTCTCTCTTCTCTCTCAAATCAAATAAAGATACTTAATAAATACGATGTGCATTGTCCGTCACGAGCCTCAAGCACATAGGAAAAGATGAGCAAATATATTTCTAACCTCATCTTATGGTACTTTTTGCGCGAGACGTTTGGATCGTTAGTGCGAAGTGCTCACCTCTATGTCATAGACTTTAGTGCAGTACACGTTACAAACAAAGTCAATCCACTTCTTTAAAATCCTCAAACAAATTCGAACCAATTTGTCCTTTAAGATTTCCTCCCAAACCTTTTTTCAGAAAGGGCTTGTTACCTATGTTCTACCGTAAATAGGCATCGACCCTAACTGCTGGAACGTGAGCTTAGCGTCGCTCATAAAAGAAACCAACCAACCCATGGTAGGTCAAACTATGACTCCTCTGACTTCTTCATTCTCGTCAGCATGAGGATACGTAGGTACAAGATGACGAAGTCTTGGCGAGCATAATACCCTCAATCACCCGTAGCCCTCCGAATTACATTGACTCTGACTTTCCTATTGCACGAGGGAATACATAGGCATAAAACAACAAAGTTTTATCGATTCACCTTTTTTAGTTTTCGTTAGCATGTAAAGCTTTAGATAAACACACCATTTGATTAAAACAACAAGCGTGGATCCCGTTGAGTACAACATACGCGAGGGGTGCTAACACCTTCCTCTCGCGTAATCGACTCCCAAACCCAAGATTTTGTTGCGAGACCGTGTCTTCTCCCTTTTAAGGTTTCTTTGATCGTTTTTTCCCCTCGTTGGGATAAATAACGTTCGGTTGCGATTCTGTTTTTCCACCAGTTTTTTTTTTGCGTTGTGACAAATACCATGTTAAAGAATATCCCACAACTCATCGTCAATGCTTATTATGTTAGTGTACATCTTACTTTTCCACCATTCAAACTCTGTGGAATCCCCACTGAAGGTTGAATGTTTTGTAGTATAGTTGTTTCTCTTACAAGTAATATAGTCATAGTTCACAACATTGTGAACAACATTACCACCAGGACTACCAGAGTTATAAAACACATCATACATGTTTTTTCTCTTAGGATCTTTTTAATATGCCATTGTTAAGTGTTTATAACACATACCTTGTTCTGATGCCAACTGAAGGCGAGAAAAACACAAAAAAAGGGTTGAATTGTTTTACCTTTTTCTTTCTTTTTTCTAAAAATATCTTATTAGATTATGAACACAAAGTATAGAATTTGATACAGAGTCAAGTGTTTTCAGCGGATAAAAATAAGTTCAGAGGTAAATAGTGAAAGAAATAGAGACACATTCAAGTTTATCGTAGTTCCTCCCACAAAACGAGAGTAGTCCAGCCCCCTTGCACTTCCAAGGGATTTCACTATAATCATAACTGATTACAAATGCTTAGGCACATAAGCAAGAGATCTATAATGCTCAAACACACAAGTAAGAAATTTATAATGCTTAAGCACACAAGCAAGAGACTTCAGATGCTCAAGCATGCAAGTAATAAACTTCTTATAGTCTAATTTAAAATATGGGTTGAATATTACACTTGATATACAATTAAAGGTGTAAAGAAGACTCTCAAGACTTAAAAATTTCTAAGATATACAACTAATAAGAAATGATAAGTTAAACTTATGCTTTTTATTTGACAAAGTAACAAATCTTTTTATTGTCAAGGATTAGTTATCTTTCTTCAAGTCTTCAGCTCATTATATAGAAAAACATAAAAAGAGTCGTTGAAGAGAAGAGCTAGCACACGTGAGTCTTGGAGAATCTTGATCATAGACGTTAGAATGATACTTTATATGGTTAATTCCTTTGAAAAGATATTCGAAATCCCTTTTCTTTAAGAGGAATTATCCGTTAGAACCCAACTGTCTATACATATATTTTGTTTGGATTTACACGTAACCAAAAAAAGGCAAATTGCTATGAGTCTGATAGTGACCTATCAGAGTCTTCTTGATCCATGCATTGATTAACCTCAGAGTGTAATAGTGACCTATCAAAGTCTTTTTGATCATTGCGTTGACAGTATCAAAGTCTTCTTGATACAATACAGGGGATCATTTTCTTTATGGACGTGTCAGTATGACATCATTGCCATACATATTTTAAGCTTAGTTATCGCCTCTTTGCATTCACCTGTTAATTTAAACTTCTCATTATTCTTCAAAGTGGCAAAGAAATGGAACACTATGTCACCTGCATGGGAAAAAAGAGAGTTAGGGATGCTAGGCGACTTGTTAGTTGCTAAACCTCCTTGACGTTTAAAGGGATCTCCGTGTTGATGATAACCTAATATTTTATAGTGCTTGCCTCTGTCCAAGTTAGTATAAATCCAAATAATTTATCTGCTTGATTTTTGAAATAGTACTTGGCTGGTCAATGCACATTTTATACCTCAAAGGTTTGGTTGTGGCAACATATATCGTCCATAGCAACATACATACCATGCTCGCTTGTTCACCATACTAGAAAAGATGATGATGGTGGGCAAATAATTGACTGTTGATTACAAGGTTGGCTTATGTAAAATTTGCTAAAAAAAACACAATGAAGTACAACCTCTAGCGGTGTAGGGATGTTTGAGACTTGAGGTTTATGGTGTGCTAAGGGTCGATCCACGTAAGGGTAGTGAAAAGCCCATGTATACGTGCTTAAGGGGATTTTGTGATTAATTTTTCTTTTTCAATAAAGGTATATATAAGAGATCTTTTAAGCTTGGACTTTAGAATGAAGAGTGGTTTTCCCTATACCGCAAAATGTGGAACAAATGGGATAAATCCTCCTCCCATCACGAAGAAAGTAGTTATCCCCCCTTAATTTGCTTCAGTGGATCGTTATTTATCATCTACCACGTATCTACATGTGCCAGATTGTGTGAATAATGAGTTTTGATCCAGGCCCTATCAGGTGGTTCACCTCAGGTGGCCCGTCTATAGGAGCGACCTATAGATCCATTCCTGGTGGTTATTACCCTGCGCGTGAGCTCGCTTGGCGCACATATACTTTCTCATGGGATACCTCTACTAAGACACGAGAAAATGATCCCAATCTAGTTATTACTAGTGAAGGAAGATAATGCAATTTTAATAATGTCTAATGTCTCTTACGATTAAAATTAAATTATATTTTGTGTAATTGATACATGTACAATAGAATATATGGTAAAAGTGAGCTATGAAAAAAATATGTAATTTCTCACTTAAAATTGATTAAAAATATTTTTTCTAAAATTATGTGAAAATAGTTTTTTTAGGTATTAGTATATAAAATATTATACAATTTTAATAGTTTTTATTCTCCTCTATTATTAAAGTTAAATTGTAAATTTATTTTAATATTAATTATTCTGATAAACCGGGCCTAACATAAACCACAATATCGATTCTGGGCCAAACCAGACCCATAAGCCCACATTTTCAGAATCTCTTTTAAGTTCACTTCATAACAACTAGGGTTTCTCCTTCCTATTATTCGTCATCGTCACCAGCCACTTTCATCACCAACAGCAGCAATGGTAACCATTTTCCCCCTTTCATTCTCTCTACATCGATCTACATAATTTAGCTTATTCTCAAACGCGATTATCGTTGTTTTGCAGGCACCAAAGCGCGGTGGAAAAGCACCAGTTGCAGCTGCTAAGAAGAAGCAGCCAGAGAAAGTGGTGAACCCGCTTTTCGAGAAGAGGCCAAAACAATTCGGGATCGGTGGTGCTTTGCCTCCTAAGAGGGATTTGACACGGTTTGTGAAATGGCCTAAGGAAGTTCAAATCCAGAGGAAGAAGAGGATCCTCAAGCAGAGGTTGAAGGTTCCACCTGCGCTCAACCAGTTCACCAAGACACTTGATAAAAACCTTGGTAAATATAACTTCATAAGTCTCTGTTCATGGTAAATTATTTGTGATTGTAATATGGTTATTATGAGTTTAAATTTGATTTGATTTTAGTGTTTTTGTGAAATGTTCAATGTTCAATGTTTGGTCAATTTTGGGTTCATATTTTGGTACAGTAGACTTATTTGATCTTGTAAAATTTAGGGTTTTTGGTTTTTATTCTGCTTTTTCAATAGTTTGTTTACTTTTGGTTTTGATTCTGCTTAGCAATAGTTTGTTTATTTTTGGTTTTGATTCTGCTTAGCAATAATTTGTTTATTTTTTGTTTTGATTCTGCTTAATTTTAATTGGTTAGTGGTTATAATTTGTGTATGATTGACTTATAAGATTTGTTTTTGTTGTTGATTTATATGAAGGACGGTTTCCGGAAACACGACACTGTCATGTCCATAAATAAATAAATTTAACAGAGTCACAAGTGTCTGTTGGTTTTAGTCTCTCGAGTATCGGTGCTAAATAAATTAAACAGAATCACAGAATCACAAGATTAGTCTGTATTCTGGTTGTTTGATCTTCTATGATTTGCTGCATGTTACTTGTTTATGTTAAATATCTTGTATGATTTTGTAATGCTCAAATATGTTAATTTTGTTTAATGCATAGAAATGATACATTAAAAGTATGTTTTTTAGAGGTTAAGATTGAGAGATGTTTGTTTACATTGTTGTGTGCTTGCTGGTATATGACATGCTCCATGTCGTGATAACTATTAAGTTTATGATGTTGATTTCTTGTTTCATGATTGTAGTATTGTATTGACCATGAATGTTGATTGTGGAAATTGTAATTGCTTATACATTGTGCTAATCAATTCTATTTAATGTACTATGCAGCCACAAACCTATTTAAGATGCTCCTTAAGTATAGGCCTGAGGACAAAGCTGAGAAGAAGGAGCGTCTACTGAAAAGAGCTCAAGCTGAATCCGAGGGCAAAACCGTTGAGACAAAGAAACCTATTAATGTGAAATATGGTCTCAACCATGTTACATATCTTATTGAGCAGGTATTGTACCTTATGTTTATCAATGATGATGCATACTCATATATACCTACTTGAGCTTTTTTTGTACTAACAATGACTTGTGGTTTTCTCAGAACAAGGCACAACTTGTTGTGATTGCTCATGATGTCGACCCAATTGAGCTTGTTGTATGGCTCCCTGCTTTGTGCAGGAAGATGGAAATTCCTTATTGCATTGTCAAGGGCAAAGCACGCCTGGGAACAGTAATTATTCTTTTTATCATTAATAGTTTTACACAAGTTCCACGTGTGAATGTCAATTTTGACTTTGTTAATGTCAATTTTTGCAGATTGTTCACAAGAAAACTGCTGCAGTTTTGTGCTTGACAACTGTCAAGAATGAAGACAAAATGGAATTCAGCAGAATCCTAGAAGCCATTAAGGTGGTTAAACTTCAGAGTTTTTTTGTTTCTTATATTTTTGTTTGCAGTATCATACTCTAAATTTTAATATGTGATTAAGGTTAACTAATCTATAACGTCTTGCTTTTTCAGGCAAACTTCAATGACAAGTATGAAGAATACAGGAAGAAGTGGGGTGGAGGTATCATGGGTTCCAAATCTCAAGCAAAAACCAAGGCGAAGGAGAGACTCGTTGCCAAGGAAGCTGCACAAAGAATGACCTAGAAGTTTCATATGCTTTGGTTATTTTAGAACTTTGAAGGTTTTTATTCTACTATAATTTTGACTGAGGTTTTCTTTTCATTCTAGTAGTTGTAATTTACAATCACTAGTACCAAACCTGCACTTTTTGCTGATTTATTTCAGTAGTTTTAGACTTAAAAGATGGAATATGTTTTTGTGTTTGATTATCCTTTGTTTCACCTATTGACTGGTTTATTTATGTTTACGTTGTGCTTAAATCTATTTCAATTGCCCCATTTGTTTACCTAGTATAAACTTGATCCTTGCATGTTTTGCTTAAATCTATTTCAATTACCCCATTTGTTTACCTAGTATAAACTTGATCCTTACATGCTGCTTAAATCTATTTCAATTACCCCATTTGCTTACCTAGTATAAACTTGATCCTTACATGTTGCTTAAATCTATTTCAATCCTGTTTCAACGCCATATAGATCTTCTGTATCGATCAGTACATTTTTCCAGAACACATTTTTAGAATGTCATGATCAACACATTTCCAACGTGTTTTTAGCCACTCAAATAAATATAAGGTTCTACGGTACACATTTCTATGTCTGTTTGTGAGTTGAAATATCAAAACTAAACTATTCTTGTTAAGTGAACTTATACTCAAATATGTGTTGATGGTTAGTGTCATATTAACTTGTAATATAACGATTCTTAGACTCAAATGTGTTCAATATATTAAATTTAAATGGTTCATTGTTATGATAACTTATTCTCATTACCTGGATTTATTTTCATTATTTTTTTCACGAAAAGAAAACCAACCACTAGGTACGGTACCCACCCCATTTCACTCAAATTCTTATCCCATTAACTAAACACTTCACAAATAAAAAAAATATCACATCACTCAAATTCTTCTTCCATTAACTAAACACATGTGAAGACAGTCAAGAATGTTTCAAAAATTGCACCTGCAAATCCGCGGGGTTGATGCGACTATCATCTTCAACTCAATCAGTACTGCGTTGTTTAGTGGGTTCTCCAATGAATTGGTTCTTCAACTTCTTGTTGATGAAGTTGTTATTCTTAAGTCAGCTAGTGTAGTTTCTACCTTTTTCTTGGGCGTTTTTTCAGTGAGTTGGTTTCTTTTGACTTTTTGTTGATAAGGGTGGTGTTTCTCATTAACTTTTTTGTTTTAACTTTTTGTTGATTTTTCCGAACAAAGTTGTATCATTGATGTGTCGATATTCCTCTAGTAAGTTTGCTCTTTGACCTTTTATCATTAACATTTACTATCATCTTTTTGGTGATAATATACGGTGTCTTGATTGTACCTCTATCCTTTTGGTGTTGGTGATTATTGAAGTTGGAAAATTACAATCATCTTTTTGGTGGTAGTAATTTGTATTGTTTGATCTTATTGTCATCTTTTTGGTGGTGGTAATCGTTGAAGTTGGGATATTACTATCATCCTTTTGGTGGTAGTAATTTGTGTGGTTGTAATTCTACCGTCATCCTTTTGGTATCAGCAATCCTTGGAGCTTTGGCTTGTGTATCATCCGTTTGGTGATGACAACCTCTGATACCATTATGTATTTACTATCATCCTTTTGGTGATAACAGTTTTTGATCTCACTTTCATTCTTTTGGTGAAAGGTCATTGAGTGTGTGCTTACTGTTATACTTTTGGTAATAACAAGTTGAGTGTGTACTTACTCTCATCCTTTTGGTGATAACAAGTTGTGTGTGTTCTCTATCATCCTTTTGGTGATTGACTCATCATCCTTTGGAGTTGGAAATTTGTGTGTTCTCTATCATCCTTTTAGTGACAGATCCTTCATCTTTTGGTGTCAGAAATCTGTGTGTGTGTGTGTTGTTCATTATCATCCTTTTGGCGATAGCAAGTTGCGTGTTCTCTATCACCCTGTTGGTGATAAATTAGTCATTCTTTTGGTCTCGAAAATCTCTCTCTGTGTGTGTGTGTGTGTGCTTACTATCATCCTTTTGGTGATAACAAGTTGTGTATTCTCTATCATCCTTTTGATCATAGATCTGTCATTCTTCCGGTGTTGAAAACCTCTGTGTGAGTACTTACTAACATCCTTTTGGTAATACCAAGATGTGTGTGTTTACTATCATCCTTTTGGTGATAGATCTGTCATCCTTTTGGTATCGGAAATTCGTGTATGTGTACTATCATCCTTTTGGTGATAGATCTGTCATCCTTTTGGTGTCAAAGATCTTTGCGCGTGTATTATCATCCTTTTGGTGATAGCAAGTTGTGTTGTGATCTAACCCTCATCCTTTTGGTGATGGCGATCTTTGTCATTCTAATCTCATCCTTTTGGTGACAATTGAAGTTGTTGCATTAACTATCATCCTTTTGGTGATAACTAGCTTTGTTGACCTAACTGATATCCTTTTGATGGCAACAATATTTGCAGTCTTAAGCTTAGTGTCATCCTTTTGGTGTCAGTAACTTCTATCACTGTGATCTCATCGTCCTTTTATCGATGACAACCTTTGTAAGTTATTCAGTGTCCACTAGAATGTTGACATTGATCTGTTATTCTACTTTTCAAACATTTTGGTTCTCTTATACAAATTTGGAGTCTTCTTCGTATCTAATTGACTTATACCTTGAAAGTATAAACACTGACAATTCATCTTACTAGGTTTAAGCCAATTAGATATGTGCATCTGTCATACTCCAATTTTGTCTTACCTGTATAATACAACCTTCACATGTGTTCCAGCTTACTAACCATTATTCAAAAATCCAAAAATATAAAGTTGCTTTCATTTTCTAAGTTCAAGTGTTGCAAGGTTGAATTGGGTTTCAGGTAATGATATCAGGTTAGGTGTGTGCAGTAATGATTGAGGTTCAGTTGGTTTTGACCTAATCTTGTCAAACGAGAGTTTGTTTCATGATTAAGTCATCAGTGCTTCATGGTTGAGGAATCATCAGAGTCCAAATCATCTTTTAGTTAGGGTTTTGTTATACCCTATTTTTTACCCTTAAGATTCCACTTCATTTGCATCTTCACAATGCATCAAGATCACAAACATTGGTTTTCCTGCCCTCATTTGTGGGTTTGCTTCTGAGAGAGATCACCAAGCATCTGTGTGTTTCTTACTTGATTTATGATTGTTTATGTTTAGTAACCTCTAACCAAATTACCAAAAATATATTGTAGTTTGCTTGTCCCATTTCTCTGTGTGTTTAAGGTTTTGCAAGGATGACAAAGGCAATACATTGGTTTCAAGTCAAATGTGGTGATTCATTCATGATCAAAATTAGATGAAAGTTTGACCACATCTTGGTCAAACCATCAAGAGTTTGCTTCAATTGTAAGTTATCTATGCCAGTGGATAATTTTTTAGGTAATGAGTATCCAAGGTCAAGTTGTCTTGTGGTTATCAAGCACTGACTCATAAGAAGTTTTGTTCAAAATCATATTCATCAAACCACAAGGATATCCTCATCAAATATTTCTCAAGGTCAAGAGAATTAGGGTTTTTGTTCATTATGCTTGAGCATTGATAATGGTTCCTCAACTGAAGTTCATTGTGATATGGTTTCACTTCAAGACTATATTGAGCATTATTCTTTCTCTATTGCAAGTTCATCATTATCTCAGAGTTTCTCCTAGTTATTTGCTTTACAAGTCAATATCTTTAATGAGGTTTTGAGAATTCCTCAAGGAATTACCTTTCGTGGCTAGATCATCAATGGAAGAAGAATTTTGCTAAATAAAGACCTTTTGTTGATTGAGATGCAAGTATTGATCTTTGGATTCAACATGACATCAAGTTCTTAAGAACTTGTTTCACTCAAAATTTGATTCAAATTAAAGTTAGAAGATTCATTGTATGTAGCCTACTTAAAATATAAGTTCAAAGCATGCTTTCAAATATCCACTCAAGATCCATTCTTTCCTAAATTTACCCTTTTATTCTTTACCCATTCCCATATCCATTTATCCAATTTAGTTTCATTAACTCTTTTTCTTTTCATTTTTGATATCCATTAGTTATAAAAAATCACTTTTTAATTTTTTCTATCCATTTTCATTATCCATTTTCTTTCTAAATCATATTTCAATTATTCATTTTCAATTATCCACGTCCATAAATATTTTAAATTTCATTTTTATTCGTTTTTCTAACCAATTTCCATTAAAATCCATATTCCAACAAATCATGAAAGCATAAACTTTGATTTGTCACAATTATCCAAAAAATAGTAATTATACAAAGCTCATGAAGCATGGAGTCTATTTGCAAATTTATATCATCTTGCACCAAAAGCAATCATAGCCCATTTCCCATTAAGCCCAAATTCCATTTAATTACCAAAATTACAAAAGAAAAATTATGAAATTTTACTACAAGGCAACAATTGCAAGCTGCAGCGAAATCCATAAAACGAATTGCAAAAGAAAAAGGTCACGCAATGTGCAACAATCATACCTTCATTTGATAAAGTTTGATAGCCAATAAAACCATGGCAAAATAACCTCCCAACTTCAAGATTCAAATCTTCATCATTCTCCTTCCATGAATCCTCAACCGAACATCCATTAATCTTCTTTCAACTTCAACCACAAATTACACAAGCTCGCGTCACACTTTCAAATCAAAAGAGAAGAATGGAATAAGAGAGGACAAGGAATCATTCACCTTGAATTGAAGGTATTTGGAGATTTTTGGCGAGAATTCTACGGTTTCAATTTGAACTATCCAAGCACAGTGACACGAAATTGAATACATATTTGTAATCTACACTTGATTTCGATCGATTTCGTCTCGTTTCAAAACCGTGACGCTCCGACGTGGTGAATCTTGTTCTCTCTTCTTCATTGAACAGTAGCTGCTTTTTCTATTTCATGAAGGAAGAAGATGATGAATTAATTATTTATGATTCTTTTAAAAAAAGGTCTCATCATGTAACATTTGGGTTGATTTTTCTTTTAAAAAAATAGTTTCTTCATTTTTTTAAACTAGTTTTTCATGAAAACTTTTCTTGATTATTAACTTTATTTAATACTTTTGAATTTTGTTTAAATTTTTTTAAATATCATTTTATGTTTGATTTTATATTCTTGTTGCTATTTGAATGTTGATTGTTGGTTGTTCTCTTGGATTTTGATTTTTGACAAAGATCTCATCAATATCAATGGACTTTGGATGTTGATAGAAAAATCTTAATCCACCAAGAGAGATAATTGATATTAATGATGACTTAATCAATTTGAGATTCAATTTGGTTGATTTTGTCTTCATCTTAATCCCTTTCTTTTTCTTTCTCACATTTTCTTGGATCAGTTGGAGGATGTGTAGGTCACATTGTTCATGAGATATTGAGTGGTGCTTGATGAACTTTCATCAATTCAAATCTACCATTTGATTGATCATTTGATCAATTGAGCTACTTTGGATTAGTGCATAAGTTTGTCCAAAGTATTATGAGAGGTTGATTGATGTCGTGGATCCATCTTTCCATGACTTAGGTCTTGATCAACCTTGTTTTGAATTGTGCTACATATTTTTGGAGTATGATCTCTATATCATATCTCTAACATGTATGGTATATAGATTTTCAGTAACCGACCTCCCATAATATGATCTCTATATCATATCTCTAACATGTATGGTACATAGATTTTCATTAACCGACCTCCTATAGTATGATCTTCCTTATAGATTGTGTTATGATTGCTTAAAATATTGATCCAATTTTAGATATGAGTCATATTTAGTCTAGATATAAATCTCCTATCTCCATAATGTGTAGTTTCTTTTTTACCTAATAGAGCTAGTGACATACTTGTTGATTTTATCCAAGTTGGAGCCCTTCTCAAAGGATAATGCAAAGTTTTCACACATTGTTTGGTTAATTGGCCGAGTAATCTGCTTCAAACGACAAAATGTATTCATTAATACTAACGCTAACTTTTAAATTGTACTAACTTTACTTTATGCCTTTTATTTTATGCTCATTTACCTTTATGCTTCTTTACTTTATGCTTATTTATTTTATACTCTTTATTTTTATGCTTATCATTCCATATCATATTACTCATCTTGTTTATATTTATGCCTTTTTCTCTTTGTACATTTGAAATTTCTTTTTCTTTTAAGACATTAATAAAGGCCTAAACACTTAAAAAAACTTTTAATGTGCTCCTTGGACTACTTGGTGACTATCCTTTGCCCATGGATGATGGACTTAGAATTAGGATCCTTAAACTATGCTTTGGAGTATTATCTTGAGACCTTGGACCTTATTTGAGACTTTGACCTTGAGTTGACCTCTTGTGAAGACTTGACTTGGAGATTTGGTTTTCATTCGATGCTTGGTTTTCTCTGCTTATCTTATTGCTTATTTGGTTGCTTGAGTCCAAAGGATGATAGTTTTGGCTTGTCTATGTTAAAGGCTTTGTATCTTGGTTAGATCTTTCCTTCCTTAAATTTTATTTTATGCTTTAGGATAGCATCTTCATCTCCTCACCTTTCTTACATTTAAAAATCTTCCCCCCTTTTCAAAACCTTCTTCTTTCAAACTAGAACCTCTTTCATAATAAACATTGACTTTGTCAAGTGAATTTTCAAACATCATTTTCTTAATAAATGTAATCAATCTTAAGAATACTTAGACCATTTTCAAAAGACTTAAAAAAGACTTAAACTCATTCAAACCATTTTGTGCTTTTGTGCGCTTTTTCTTTTAAACTTTTCATAAAGTTTAGCATGAGTCATTTAAAGTTGAGATGTGATCCTCCTATCCTCATAGTATTGTTTGAAACAAGTTGACTCTTTTCCACATTTAAGAGTTAGTGGCATACTTATTGATTTTATTCAAGTTGGAGCTCTTCTCATGGTGATGCAAATGTCCATTTTTACATACTCGTGGATGATTAGTTAAAGTTTTCTCCTTAAAATGACAAGTTGTCTTTTTCATTTAAAATGAATCATAACACACCTATTTTGTTATTTTTACCATGAACTACGAGGTTTTAATCCTCCATTTCACTTTGTGGGTATGTAGGCACGAGGCTCGGGAAGTCTTGTCAAACACAAAATTATAAAAAATACTTCTCTTCTCACCTCCCCAATCTTTTGCATACAACACCTTTTTAATCCAAACAGTAGATTTTCAAGAGGTTCCTATAGAGTACTATAAATGTTTTGGGTGCTAACACATTTCCTTTGCGTAACCAACTCCCTTACCTTGTCTATGTTTTTATTAGTTCTTGTTTTAGAACTTCTTTAGGTTTTGTTCGCTCTTTTCCCTTTCTTTTGAATAAAAATAAAAGTGTGGTGGTGACTCTTGTTTTATGAGTTAAGTTAATCAATAGCTTATTCTCAAATTTTTTCGTTACAGGTTTTGTGCAGTGTATTATAGTCCATGGTTCAAGTCATGGCTCTCTGATTTCAATAAGGTGCAATGTGAAATCTTTGGTCTATTCAGAAATTTGATTCATTAGTGGTTTCATTTTTTCAAGGCATGTTCATAATATTGTTCAAGAAGGTTCAAGGTGAATATTATGGTTCATTAAGATTCAAGTGACTTTAAGTGCAAGGATCGATTAAAGACTTAATTTCAAATGAAGATTCAAAGAAGATCGAGAATTACAAATCATACAAATTTGACTACAAGTGTATCATGGTTCACATAGAAAATGTGAGGTACAAATAAAACTTTTGAAGTCCATAAAAAAAATCTAAAGTCCAATTCCAAAATCTCATTCAAAGTCCAATACATAAAAGCCAAACAAAAAGGCCATGAACCAAAGCCCAATTTACATTATTTTACAATAAAAATTGAGAAAATCTCTACAAAAAGCCCATACATGTTACATAAAAAAACACAAAGGCACATTTCAATAAAAATCAAGGAAATAAAATATAACCTACAACACGAAGCGTTTCATCATGGAGCTACCATCAACTTCAAATTGGTTCCAAGCGTCACTAGACATCTCCATCCATCCAATAGTTCAATACACATGAGAGTTGGAATTTACTACATGAAATAGATGCAATATACATCATCAAAATTATCATTTACAATAATCATTTTTCAAGTAAAATGGCATGTGCAAACAATGATTGTGTAACACATGTATCCAACCCAATCCAATTGTTTAGGGAAATATAGGTGAATCAAAGGCTGCAACAAGTACGATACAAGAGAACAACATTTCAGCTCTACACCATTTCCAACTACATTTCCTACCCATAATCTATCTCACACATACTCTGAAGCTATTAGAATAAAAAATAGAGTGAACCATTTACCTATTTCAGCTCCTGAATATGTCATTTTCATACCTTTGAGCTTGCTTTTGTACAAGTAGTTTGAGCTATCATTTTTAATCAAAACCTGATACCATGTTATGCGTCTAGATCCACTGAATGTTTTCCCCGTGCTTAAATGCATTTTTGATCCGCCATAGTTGTTTCAGTTAAATTTTAAATTCTAGGATTTTTCACTTTGAAGCCCGATTTCTCTGCACTCTGTTTGAATTACTGAATCCTGAGCTTAGCTTTAGCATCTACGATTAGAGCCGAGTGCACATCTTACTCAATTTCACTATGAAGCTCAGAGATGCGTTTTCATGTTTTTTGATTGAAAGGAAGAAGACGATGAAGACTTGGGTTCTGCAAGCGTTAATCCCTCCGTTTCAATTTTAAATTGAATTAATCTGTGCCAAGTGTTATTTTCTAATTCTTTGCCCTAATCTAATTGCTGATTAACAAGAGTGTGATATGGTTTGACTGGTTATACATGTTTCGCATGATCTAGACCTTTGTTTGTGTCTACTTTTCATAGTCTTCTGATCTGATGGTTGTGGTAAGTTCTGGATCCAACGCGTGGATACTATTGGATCATATCCAATGGAACTGACTGCTTGGAGGTACATCATTTGTTTTTAATTTTGATTCACAATTACACAATGGGTATTAGCGCCGTGGGCTCTTTTTTTCTTCCTAATTCACATCTTATTTACTGATACACCCCATTGCCTCACTAATTTATTTTCTCTCTAATTTTTATTTCTTTTATTTACTTTAGTTAATTTCTTCTATCCTTTTTTACTCTATAGTTTAGCACTTTATTTCCTTTAATATTTTAGACTTTGATTTTATTTTCTTGAATTTATTTTTATTATATGACCAATTGTTTTAATTTCTCTTATGCTTTTATTTAGTTCATTTATTTTATATTGTTATAAAATCCAAAAAAACATGATACAATTATGAGACCAAAAAGATTTGTTTTCTTTTCTTAATAAGAAACAAGTGGACCTATTGATCATGATTCTAAGTTGATACACATGGCAACTTCCAAAGGGGAAAGGGCTTTTAGTTTTGATTATAATATCAAATGTAATAGTTTAGAATATTTTGCACACACCGGTCTTTTACTTCTTGCATCCAACTCCCTTGTAATGATTCATGTACCCCCTCTTTGTAGTGTGTAATAGATCTACCGCTTTCTTTTAGTTTGCTTTGCTCTATAGTTAGACCATAAATAACTAAAAGCAACCACACTTTTCAAAAATAAGACAAAACCCTTGATCCAACGTCAAATAGTATCCTCACTTAACCTTTGTAAGTTGATTGCCTTGTGCATCGCCATCAACCTTTCCATTGACATAAACCTTTTCTCAATTAACAAAACAAACACTTGATCCAATGTCAAGTTATTCAAACTCTTTTTTCTCAATAATCACTGATTGAAAAAGATTAGGGGGAAGCAATTTTCCTCTCTTTTCCTGAATATTCATGTGATAGCCGCACTTAGCCTATCGTTTGAATATTAGTCAATTACTTAAAAAACACAAACCAACAACCCGTAGTCCCACGAAATACGAATGCTCTGATTCTTCATTTTCGTCCAAATGAAGATACGTAGATGCAATGGCCACAATCATTGGCGAGCATCCTAATAAAAAACCATCCATTTTTCCTTAGAAATCAAAACTCTTTTCTTATACTTTTTGCATAATTTGCTTAGAATAAAACAAATAACATTAGCAAATATTCAATCACAAATCGAACTAAAAGGTTCTCATTGAGTACAACGAACGTGAGGGGTGTTAATACCCCCCCCCCCTTGCGTAATTGACTCTCGAACCTAGAATTTGATTGCGATGACCATGTTCTTATCTTTAAGAGTTTTTCTCTATATTTTCCTATTCCTTCATTGAAATGAATAAAGTTCGGTGGCGACTTTGTTCGAACAACTTTTTCTGCGTCCCATCACGAAGGATCATATTTTTTGAGGTACGACAAATATTTTAACTTCAAATCGATTAGAATATACTTGAAAATATGATAACTTTGCATTTGTACATTTTTTTATATAGAAAATATAAGAAATAAGTATTGTTATACTCCGGGGAAAATGAGCAAGAAAACATAAACACATCAATATCAAACATTGTGATTCATGCACTACAGATGGAAATTTTACACTTACTGTTGGGTGAGATGGCTTCATGTGCGCCGTTGGTGAGGTTAATATAAATCCTTTAATATTCATGTGTGATTCCACCTACATACAAAATTCTAAAATTAATATTCAAAATTCAACAGAGACATTTCATAACAGATAGTAGGTATCTAAGATTTCTATCTTACTTTAAACCCCATAACACCTCAAGTGGAGTGACCAAAGAGGTATCTCTGATTTAATATTTTTCAAGAAAGCTCTATGTTTATATTATCACCATCAATATGCAAATTGCAAAGATAAAACATGAAATGTCACTTGAAAGTGCAATCTTAATGTCCATTTCTCTACATCGCCCTAATGTTTGAAATGATAGAAACTCTACAAATATTATAGTTCTATTTATTCCAAGTATAAGAACAAATAGTTATACAATAAAGGAGAGTGGAAAGATAACCAGGTGATGAAAACAAGGAACATGGCCATGTAATCCATCACTATATCCATGACATGTAGTAATATAACATAAAAATTTATACCATCAGAAAATTTGAACAATGTCAGCTTCATATCAAAATGTGTATATCTTCTACTAAAAAATACAGATACAATGTAAACATAAAGCAAGATTATAATCCCTTGAAAGAACACAAAGGAAAATAACATGAGTTAAAACAACCTGTAAAGAGAGTCGAGCCACCAATACGACATACCAATATGCAAAACAAATCTCATTCTTCACGAAGAACAACATAATGCTAGGGAGTTTATTTTTATCAAATTTTAATCACTTAAATTTTCTTTCATGTTCATGAGTCCAATTCCCAGTTTTGGCAACTGGAACAACCTAAATTTTAAACCCTAACCCTAATTTCACACTATTTTCATCCTAATAAAATAGAATGAAAAATAGAGAACCCAGAAAAACTTATACACAGGAAAGCAAATGGTTCATTGTGTTGCTTGTAAGTTTCTTCTTCTCATAACATAAGTCTTCTCCTAGATCTATAATTTACACATCCATGATTGAGTAAAATCTACGGTCGTTCATCTCCAAAATCTTGGCCATGATAGAATGAATAATGGGAGGAAAGAAAAGGGCCATTAAGAATGAGAGATTAAGAGAATTAGGGGGAGAGAACGAAATAAATAGGGGGGAAGAATTTAGATTCAAAAAAAAGAATGTGTGACAGATAAGTAGGCGTACCACTATCATGTTGATAGGTAAGTGATTTAGATGGTTTGTGAAATGATTTTAGGTTTAATTAGTTAATTACATAAAATAACAGTGGCAAGTGTAATTTTGAAAATAGTGAAGTGAAATTTTGGATGTTTGGTGGCACTTTTTAATTTTAGGTAAATAGTTGATCAGGTTGTTTGATAATTCTTCAAAAGACATTAACCAAGTTGTGTGTTAAGAACTATGTGTTAAAAATTCTTCATATGAGTTTAAACCAGGATGATATACTAGTTCTAATGATAACCAGACATTTAATCAGGCATATATAAGTTATGACAGATCATGCTCTGATACGAGGCTGACAACCAGAACTTATGATACTCAAAGCAGTGTCATTCTGAAATTCTTCTGCAACTAGGCCTCTACTTTTGTATCCAGACACTCTAGGAAGTTATTTCTTTTATGTTGATTGAGATTTTTAAATGTTAAGATTATTTTTAAGTCTTAAATTTTGGGGGAGTTTGCAAACCTAACTCTGAAATCTTAAAATGAAAAATAATTTTAATAGTATAAAATTCAAGAGGAGCTTACAAACCTCACTCTGATGTTTTTTATATGTTTTAACCAAGTAAAAATTGTTTATCAAAATACATGGTTTTGTCATCATCAAAAATGGGGAGATTGTAAGAATAAGATTTGGTTCTACATTTGGTCTTTAGTTTTGATGATAATAATAAATTATTTCTTAGAGAACAATTTTGCATCCTAATGATTTTGTCTAGTGTGTAACTTTTGCTAACAAGTTCTGACTCTGAAGAATTGGCGTGTGACGTAATCAAATTTTGGACTCAATACAAATTGACTCTAAAGATACAAATGTGCACTTCGTATATTAAGTTAAGTTCTAAAATGCTATTAGACAACGATTCTGATGAACGTTTGTGCTAAAGCCTTTGACTGTGACTCTGATAGAAGACCCTCTGAAGGTTTAACAAGCTCAAGATTCTGAAGAACAAGTTCTGAAGTCTCTAAATACCAGGTTTTGAGGAACTGTGTCAAGACTCTGAAGACAAGGTTTTGAAGCTTCTTTCAACCAGTTTCTTGATCCTTCTAAACATGCGTCAACAACATTTACTCAAAAGCCTTCGAAGATTAGAAGATAAGATCAAAAGGTTTTACGTGAGAAAAATAGTACACAATATAAGATCAAATATTCCTTCCACTATGTTTATTTCGTGCAGTAAGTGTCATACCTCGAAAAAAATACAACCTCACAAGGAAAGCCCGTGGATGGACTAACAGAGAATCGCTATAAAACTTTATTTATTCCCAAAATAAGAAAAGGGAAAATATCGATAAAATCCACTGGCAGAAAAGGATAGGACATGGTCGTCACAACCAATGTCGGGTTCGGAAGTCGGTTATGCAAAGGGAATATATTATCAACCCCTACATCTGTTGTACTCAATAGGAACCATCTAGGTTGTCTACGCATGAAAGGGTGTCATTTATCTAAAGGTTTATTTGCTAGAGGGAAAATGGAGGGTTTTTTATTAGGGTGCTCGCCTCGGTTATGAGACCTCATTCGTATGTACCGTCATAGTGCAATGAGGAAGTCAGAGCTTCGTAGTCCAAAGTAAAAAATAAATGTTTGTTGGTTAATTTTACCTTGAAAAAGAGGTTTCTGAGTGATGCCCTAAAACACACAAAAGAGTTTGATGAGTTGATGTTGTTTTTAGGATTTTGAGAGAAATTGTTCTTGATTAGGATTGCACTAAAGACTATTGGTAGAGGTGATTATTTTGAGCTACCAAGCCAAACGTCTTGTGTCAAAATAATTAGAGTGAGTATAAGAAATCTTCATTCTCACTCCTTCTCCACCACTTAAGGCTTGTGGCGCGCAATCCTAATCGTATCTTATTGTGTTTTAATTTTGCTTAAGAAAAGGCCACTTGATGTTAGATCTCAAGGGTTTGTTAGGTTGTTTAAGAAAATGTTTTGGTCAATGGGAAGGTTGATGGCGATGCAAAAGGAAATCGACTTATTGTCATACCCTAATTTTTACCCCTAAGATTCCAAATCATTTGCATCCTCACAATGCATCAAGATCACAAACTTGGTTCTCTCCTAACCCTCTCATCCTTGGGTTTTTCTATGCATAGATCACCAAGCACCTCTTGTAAATCTTCTTTATCTTACTTGTACTTATATGTTTTTATATATTACTAACCTCTAATCAAAATAAAAAATTATGTGCCTTGTCCTTTTGTTTCTTTTGTAAGGTATGTTTTGAAATAAAAAACATCAAGTGAAGGTATCATCGGCTAGGGTTTGAATCCCTAAGGTTCAAGTATGGTCAATCATTGAGTTTTAAGGGCAAAATATCAAATCATGACCTCTAATCTCAAATCATGAAGTCTCAAGCATCATTCAACTTCATTTGATCAAGTGTTTATTTCCATGCCTTCATCCACAAGTTTCATCAGGCCATTGCATGCTTCATCAAAGAACCATAAAAGGCACATCATTTTTAGTCCATATGATCATCAATGTGCTTTTAATTGCAAGAAAAGACCCAAGGATACAACTTTGTTCATGGAAGCTTGACCAAAAAGTCAACATTTTAAGCCTAAGTTCAAGACTTCACAACTTCTTCATACTTCAATATTTTTGAATGCTTCTTTGGGAAAATAACTTATCTTGAAACCTCTCCAACTTCTCTTCACAAGTCAATAGCCAATTGTGCTTGGAATACCATCAAAAGTTTGAAGATATTATAAGTCATCTTGTGGACTTAGAGAATTTTGGCCTAAAGTCAAGCTTTGCATGCCTAACTTCCAAAGATCATAACTCCTTCAATATTCAACTTTTCTGGGCGCTTATTTTTTCCAAATATCCCTTTTGATGTCATCTAAAACTTTAATTTAGAGGTCAAACATTAATTCATGCTCTAAGGACCTCAAATCTTGAAAGCCACTTGTGCACAAAACTAGGTCATGACATGTTTGACCTAATGCCTGACCAGATTTTCAGGGCCACGACCCCAATTTTCACCTCATGCCATTTTCATCTCAAGCAACCTTTTATATTGATTCCTTTTGCATTGTATTTTACCCCATGAGTAGATCATTTGGCTTAAGGAAAATTAAAGAATGCACAAGTAGATTGTTTTTGGCCTCATCATGAACATGGCTACCTGAAACTGAACTTTGGTCCATGATCAAATTTGCAAATTCACTAAAATCTCATTTTTAAGTCAATGTGTGTACGTAATTAGGACCTGATGATGTTATGTGATGTACAAGGATACAAAACGACCCAAAAATTGGAAGCGTTCCATTGTGTTTTGATGACTTTCCATTCAAGCTTGGTCACACCTTGCTTGCTCATGATTTCACATAAATTCAAGCCAACTCTCACACGTATGAGTCTCATTCTCTTCAGCTATAAACAGAAGGCTCATTTGCACTAAAATCCAAGCTTAGAAACCCCCTAGAACCCCTGTTCAAGCTCACATTTGCCTTTGAATTTTTGTGATTACGTTATGAACTTCTGAGCTATTTCAACCTCATTTCTTGATTCCATTAGCTTCATCGTACTTCTCTGAAGCTTCTACAACAAGAATCAAGCTCTGAGACTCCCTGAATCGTGATGACCAGATACACCTTTCAAGCTCCTCCGATCACATTTGAATAAGGTACTTTGAGGCTCCATTTTACTCAAACAAGTTACCATGATGTAGCATTTCTCCTTCCGATCATTTTCCTTAACTTACCTTGCATTGATACTTCACATTGATAATTTCATTTTTGTTTTTGTGTTTTATCATTTCTCTGAAAGTCTCCATGCTTACTTTCAATAAATGAAAGGGAAGCATGTAGTTGAATTCATGATGAGCTAACAGTCACAATGGTGGTGGTTTTATTCTCTAATGTTGCTATTTGCCAAAGCTCCGGTGAGGTATAAACGGAGAAGATGACTGGAGAATAAGAGGTGGTCGTAGTTTGTTTTAAGTTTAAAATAGATCACGTATGTTATTTCACTTAAGTTTCATCGTGTTCCTTTGATCTGGACCCTTATATGCGTTTACTTTCATTGGTCCACATAGATCTAATGGTCCACATATTTTAATGATACAACGTGTTTTTCTATTTTAAATCTACCATACATTACAGATCTGAACCTTCCATTGCAT